>JBBPDH010000007.1:16843019-16855577 GCA_037974565.1 Clupeocharax schoutedeni
GAGCGAACACACACACACACACACACACACACACACACACACATACACACACACACACATCCATATACTATCTTTCTCTTGTTTTCTCTCTGTCACACACACACACACACACACACACACACACACACATATACATACACAGATATACACAAGTCTATATATACAGTCATATAGGCTAGTACATTTGCACAAACACACATACACACAGACAAATATACACACTATAATGTATACACACACACAAACACATACACACATAATGCATACACAGACACATAACAGGTCTACATATACAATCATATAATATTTGTACACACACACACACAGTATATAGAGGTTGCATTATTCTGAGTTCACACAGGAACACATCAGGCACTGACATTACCTCTCGATCTCTATTTCTGAACTATCTGCCTTATTCAACCCCTGTAAAAACTGTACAAATAAAACTTCAGGCACAATAAACAAAGCGTGCCACAGCCAACTAATACATTTAATTGTATGAGAGTTGCTGTGGTTGCCCAGGTCCAAACAGCTGGTCAGCCTGGCACATGGCTCCACTTCAGCCTTGCCTTTTCTGATAATAACTCCTGCATCTGCCAAAGGAAAGGCCTGTGACTGCCCGCAGAATTTACAACTCACAAGTGGAAGTGGAGACTCCGACAGAATTTTTTATGCGGGGGGCCCTTTGAATTTTATTAATGTAATGCAAACACAAGCCTTCCAACACATTAAATTGTTGATGTTATGCGAATACACTCTGGAATTGCAGATCCTCATTAACATTATTTGCATGTTAATCTGCATCTTTTTAATTAGCGACATTATTTATGCACATAATTTCCACCTCGCGATGCCAAGTCGGAGGCACATTAATTAATCTACCGAGATGCCAAACTGTTTTTCCCCCACTTTTATTTGTTTACATGCTGTTCTGGATTCAGGAAAAGTGAGTGGGGAAGAAAAAAAAAGAGACCTAAAGAATAAAAGTAGAAAGACAAGATTAACTAAAAGCTCTTTTTGTTTTCATAATTCATATTGTAATATTAGCCAAATGTCGTGTTTCTTCCCTAAGAGATCGGTTATTCAGTTACACTACCTTGATGTATTATTAAAATTTATAATGGACTCTGGAGGCCTTCCTTAGTTCTCCCCTTCATTTACACAATCTACTCAGTGTTATTTTAATCTGCCTACAACGCCTCCATGCATAGGCAATGAGACCCCTCAGTCTATCTCTCTCTTTCTCTCTCTCTTCCTCTCTCTTTCTCTACATCCTCTAGAGAGCCTCCCTCTCCATCACAGATAAACATTAAACATACAGATATCCCTAAGAACAGGAATAGCACACACTCACACAGAGCCACAATCCACTGTGTGTGTGAAACATTTCATTGCTTGGGCGTTTGTTCACTGGCGGTGGTGTGACAGCCGTTGTCTGCCGAGGGAGAGATTACTGCCTAATCATTTGAGTGTGAGGGACAATAAGGTGGTCATTAAATAAATACAGTGTTGTAATGGCATTTTCTCTTTCACACTCATCATTCCTGCTGGCCATAATGATGACTATTTCATCTTAATATAAGTGTCAGCGAGCAAGCGTGAACATGATGTGTACCTCCACTAAATGAGAGCCATACAATCTCGAAACACACTGGTGCATGGAGGTATGGTGGCTGCTGTATTCTGTACATTATTTCCACAGAGTCCAAGAAGAAAGAAGTCAGAAAATCCTATTTAGTCAACTGTTCGTCCTCATCGGAAGGATCACATGCTGCCAAAGCCTCGAGAAGTGAGTGTCAGAAAAACTGATTAATTGGCACCAATCTTTTTAGTGACTGATTTTGCGTTCTGAGCTGCCGTGCTCCCACACACTGCAACCTCCTGGGTTTCATTAAGCCAGCCTGTTAGGGACTGGAGGCTTTCCAAAAAACACTTCACTCTTTCTGGTGTATTACATGTAACAAATAATATGAAATCAGTGAAATAGGCCCCACATCCTTGTGCAGCGTATCAACTGCCAAAAGGTTTTGTACACTTGGATACATTAATTAATTTCATTTGATTGTGGGTAGGATGAGGCGGTACTTAAGTAATTTTGCTTTGTTACTACACTTATTATAATATGGTATTTTATACAGTAGTTCATTTGGAAGATTTTTTTTTTCAAGAAACACATTTTTACTCTTTTATATATATATATATTAAAAAAAACTCTTTGACAGTGATTTGAGGTCCAGCGCAGCTGATTATTATTATTCAGTGTTAAAGGAAACATCCTAAAGTTATTTATTTTTTTCGTTAAGAACTAGCAGCTACTATAGTAGCTGTGCTACGATCGTGGTCCACACTACTTTGAAAAATGAGGAGCAGGAATGCAGTGTGTTGCTGTGCTGTGGAGACTGAGTGAGACATAACACTGTGCAATGCAGTGGCGATGACAGTATGACACCATGACACCATGTACCCACCGATTTCTTACTAACATTTAGGAGTTTGGCATGGCAGATTTGCTCTCATTTTCCTTGACTTTTTTTTTTACTTTTACACATTTATAATCTTACTTTATATATCCTTTATATATACTTTATTACATGAATATTACTTTACGCTATCCACTGTTTTGAAACAGTGCCACCATTTGATTTAGGTACAGTTTCCCAGTGCTTTTCCACCAGCCTGCGGGTACAATGAATTTAGATTGCTTCTGTAAACTGCCTATTATGCATACTGAAAATGATGTATGTACATTGTATACATTCCACAAAGCACAAAACTACCATAAACTTTATAAATCAGACTAAGAAAATTGCATTTTCTTCTGAATGCTGAAAATCAAGTGAAATGTAGCCAAAAATTTGGGTCAGCATTCATTACAAAACACAATGTACTTAAAATATGCGTAACCCTGCCTTAATTTACCCCTGAAAATACACCAGACCACTTAATTTGAATTAAGTATTTTGTGAACCTATCCCTTAATTTTACCTTAAAAGTGGTTTTAAGGCATGAGTGTGAAACCCCTTAATCTTAAAGGTTAGACATTAATTCGGGAGGTTTTCATATTTAAGGGGCAATTTGAAAAAAGTAAGTGGAAAATTCAGTAGTTTTACCCCTTAATCAGCCTTAATCTTCTTATCTTATTTTCCTGGAAATTAAGGTCAAAATTAAGGTAATTGTAAGGGGTAAAATTAAGGGATTTGTTTTTGTAGTGAATACTTAAGGTAATAACACAATTAGCATAATTTTCTGCCTTACAAGTGGCCAACAGTAAGAGCTTTTACAGTTTTTACTGTTTGACATGATAATAAAGTTATTGTGTTAAAGGAAAAGAAAGAGCAAAATGTCCTTGGTAAGAGTAACATGAAGAAAGCCTGATACAGCGTGCACTGAAATGCTAAAAACACACTTCTAAATATATGGATACCTCCTGAAGCTCGCCGGGATATTTCAAAAAGCTTTACCACATTCGAAAGAGCTAAAATTATCGAAATGCCATGTTGAACTGTGGATTGCTTTCTTTACAACGAAAGGAGGATTGCTAAGCTTTTCAAATGAGCAAAACCAAGAAAGAATGCATTCTAGTACTAACTTAGCCTAACATAGATGTGTACACAATGTACCTATCTTCAAATGATTGTTTCCTAGAATTTTGTAAACATCTGCACAGAAGCAGCTTTAAACAAGCACTCCCACAGCACATATGAAATGAGGTTTGAAGTAACACAACAGCCCAGATGTCTCTGGTCAGAACAGGTAGCAGCGAACTGGATGAGAATTTAATTTGGATTTGCATAAAAATACCAAAAAAGACAGATGTTTCAAGGCATTCCAGAGGCATTTTCTTATTTGTCTAAAGGATACCTTTTGATGGAAGTATGTACTGACTTCAGTATACAGTTTGTGTTTGCTTGCTAGCTTGTGTACGTTAGCCTTGACTGCTTGTTAGCAATGTTAGTAGTTCTGGACAGACATTCAAGGTAACAGCTCAAAACCTGCATCAATCTGGTAAATGTACCATATTAAGCATAGATTTTACTTTAACAAAGAAAACTGAATTAGATTTGATTTTAATACCATTTAAGTACATCCAATGTTCATACCCATGCCACATATCTCCAATTTGTTGTTGTTGTTAAATAGACTTGTTTTAAGCATCTTAAATCACAATTAAAAAATTAAAAATGCAGCAGGGATACTGATGCTGAGGTAACAACTGTAATCATCGAAGGACTTTCTGAGGACTGACCCCTTAAGGAGCATCTATATTCGGACAAAAATGGTCAGATTATGCAATTTTCTACTTAAACAGACATGTGTTTCTGTCACTGCACTGATAAGATATATTTCAAGAGAGACTGTAATCATTTATGGTCTGTAAAATGGACATATTGCATCAATGAGACACCCTGTAATTCCTGCCACAAGGTCAGTAAGGAGAGGTGATCAGACCACAGCACGTTTACAGGACGTCTCGATTCGAGACAGCTCCTTGGTTTCCCCTGCTTCCAGTGATATCATTATGATGGGGCCTGTTACAGCCAAAGCACTCTTCTTCAGAGCGGCAGCAGACACAGCAGACCATAACGATCTTCAGACAATAAGACAAATGACAACGGAGAGTTCTGATCTGCACTTGGTTCTCAAGCTGCCGCTTCTCAGCACTGGCCGGCACCACTGATCCTCCAGGTAATTCGGCATATCGTGTCCAGTAACCAGATCCAGGGAGAGAATGAAGAACAAATTAAAAAAAAGAAAGAAAGAAAAAAGGAAGGGGAAAAAAGAAGTCTTGTGGGAAAAGAGCAAGGCCCAAACCCCAGCATTCCAATGGCCACTCACATGAAACTGATCAGTCTGATGAAACATGTCCCCCTCCCAGTTTTATGCCCCTCCTGTCCCACCTTTTTTCCCTTCTTCTTCTTCCTCTTCTGCTTCTTCTTCTTCTTTCGTGATCCCAATGTCCCATGGTCTTTTGGTGCTGCCCTGCCCCAGTGTCCTGGTGTTGTGGGACCGGGACTGCTGTCAATCAGAAGTAAACACGATCAAAGCGGAGCGAGGGGTGTTTGAAGGCTAATTTAGGATCTCTTTAATCCATGACGGACATGCTAGTTTGTTCTAGAGCTGGTTTAACTGTGCAAATCAATTGCAGACAATTGCATGTTCCTAATCTGCATGCACGGCCCAGTTCAGTGGGGTTGCAAACTTCTGCAAAGCATTGCGCATGACCTGCACATTGTGACAAGAGTTCATATCAAGTACACAAATTCCTAACCCCCAATCTAGTTGAGCAAACATTGTATAGACAACAAGTAAACTTGTATCCTTATATTTTATATTTGCCTCAAACTGTGTCAAGTTGTCAAGCAAGTTAGCGTAAATTTACTTATGTGGTTTCTGACATTTATAAAGACACTGTTCTTTATAAAAAGGGATGTGCCTTGAGGCGGATGTTGGATGATTGAGGCACAAGACTAATTAAAGTGCTAAAAGTTTCCATTATGTATTTACATTAGCAGCATAACTCCAGTTCAAAACTAAAACAGACAAACTCTGGACTCTGCGTTTGGGTAAAGGGTGAAAATGTGTAAATTCGATTTTTCGCCAAAACCATCACTTTCAGCCTGAGGCAGAAAATGTCTCAAATGGTTTTGTACATTTCCCAAACATGTGGTACGTACAAGATGGAAGGAGTTAACGGATGGTCAAAAAAAACAAACAAACAAAAAAAAACAAGTCTCCTGAAACAATTTTATAGACCCTAAGCACACAGAGCTGGTGCTGTTGGTCGACGCAGGTGGACAGGCTTTAGCGTGGCTGTAGCTGACGAGCTGAGGACAACGTGCGCTTCCCTCATGCTTCCTGACACCTTGTGTTTCTCGTCCGCACCTGGCATGGTGCTGTGTGACAGCCGCGGCCCCCTCAGCCATCTGTCAGACCACCACGCAGCCGGGTCGAGTCGCGGAGCGGCCCATATAGCCACCCCACGTGCATCACTCACGCATGATAATCTCCACCTGGAGCCGCTCGACCTGACATCTGTCTGTCTGCATCCAAATTACTGCAACAAACTACGGCCGCTACCTGGGCCTTGGGCCCTGGCCCCCGATCCTATCAGCTCACATGCTGAACCGACACAGGAGACCAGGTTAGCCCCGCGCAGTTAAAACTTAATCATCCTTATACCTGAACGGTACCACAGGGAGAGCCTATGGCTAGCAAGACCATGAAGAATAGCAGCTCTAAGATGATCTCAGATGACACCACTTATTAAATTCTTGGTCTAATCACAGTGGCTTCACATTAGTGTGTTATGGAAGCACATGGAAGCAAGTTGTTGCTATCATAATACAATCTCCAGAATACTTGCCATGTAATTCTCGGGTCATCTTTTAACAACTTATTTTCCTTCCAGTCTCAGTCATCAAACATTCTAGATGTGCCCCTTGTCTCTAATTAGACAGTGTTTCTCATGTATTTTTAATTAGCCTTAAAATTCAGTTATTTTTGTTAACTTACAATCTTAGCCAGACCTAGTCTAATCCTAACCATAACATTAAAATGAATTATCATTCTAGCTGTAATTATTACTAAACTAATTCTATTTCGCAGCTCTAATCATATGATGCCTTGATGAACTGAATCAGGTGCAGTAAATAATAAAAATAATAATAATAATAATAATAATAATAACAACGCACTAATGCTGATATAATCATTCATCAAAACCTTGTGTTATTTGTCAGTAATTATATTACTGCCTGTTTTCTCATGTGAAGGGGATATTCCTGTGATCATTTTTACAATGTTAATGTTTCAAACATCAGGTCAACAGTGTAGGTATGATTATACATTTGAACATCTTGAAAATACAGAGAATCACGCAAATGCATGAAATATTCTAAAAGGTTGTTCTAAGATTGCACCCAGTCTGAGTACACTTTCGTCTGCCTCATTCACCAACAATTTGTAATTATTGCTCGCAATTACCTGAGGAAGTTTCCACCCCGCCTTTAGAGCAGGGGGATACAGAGGTTTAAGATTTCTGCAGCTCGTTTTGTAGTAAGCCATCATGAGCAGACAGCATCAAGATGTACCTCTGACCTTAATGACAGGAGACTGCCGGCCCAGTACACCCTTGGGGGGAGGCGGGAGGGCGGACATAGTGACTTTTTAATCCTAAACTAACCATGCTGCACACTGCATATAGTGTTCAGGTGAAAAGTTCTTTCTACCAGGCCCATTATTCTGGGGGCAAGTTGGCCTGTAACCTGAATCAGCAGCAAAATAATGCTCTAAGCCTCTCTACTGTATAGGAGTTACAGCGCAACAATGCCATGCTTTCTTTTGGCCCATGCCATTGGCTGCCCTTTGATGCGGCTCTGCAGTAGTCCACTGCCACAGGCTATTTTCTACCCCCCTAGCCCTCCTGACTCCCTTTCACAGGGCCTCAATGCCGCCTCTGTCTGGCCTGTTTGTTTTCGGCTAATTGCCTTGGAGATCTAATAAGTTAGTGATGATGTACAGCCAGCGCGGCTAACCCCTCCTCCTCCGCCAAAAGAAATATTATGTCGCACTAAAACTGACCGAGGCCCAGGCCTTTATCAGTCCAAACATTTTCCCCTCACCCCCCTCTGGTTTCAGATGTGCAGGTCAGTATGTGCTAAAGCAGGGGTCATGGGAGCCCTGTAATGACCAGTATAATGTGAGGCATTTAAGGGCAGCATGAGGGGAATGCTGGGAGAGCCCAGTGCAGACACTACGCCATCCCTGCCCACCTCCACCGTGCATCAGTCGCAACAGGATCCACTTAAGGCCCTTTGTGTCCCCTCTCTCTCTCTCTCTCTCTCTCTCTCTCTCTCTCTCTCTCTCTCTTCTGGACTAAATTAGAAAATGACACAGGCCTTTTTCAAGGAGTTATCAAGTGATCCAGACAGTGCAGTAGATGCATTAAAAAGTAGCTGGTCTCTGTGCGGATATATCCATGACTTTCTGTATTTTTTTAAAACTTATTTTAGGTTTGTGTCATTTAGCACTTAAATACCAAAACTGTGTGCTTTTTTCTGTTTGAACCCTTTTAGGTTAATTATTGTCATGTTGGTAAGACCGATTGCTATCTTTTCTTTTTGTGTATAATAAAATTTTGTAGTAAAAGCATTAACAAATGAATAACAGTAAAAAAAAATTATATTACATATTAATAAAGGAATGTCAGGTAAGACTATTTATTTTTTTATTCAAAAAATGAAACATTCTAGGCAGGTGTAAAGAAACAAAAATCTAGGTTTATACACGCCGAACAGGAAAATGCAGTTTGGTCCAGTGCAGCTTTTTAGCACCGCATGCCACATTAGAACTTAAAACACACGCTTGGCCGCCTGCAGCTCATACATTTTTATTGCATGTGTTTTTGTTGGGTTTTTTTTTTTCACACTCAAGTGTCTCTGATTTCTCTCTCTCTTTCTCTCTCTCTCTCTCTCTCTCTCTCTCTCTCTCTCTCTCTCTCTCTCGTGCTCTCGCTTTTATTTTCTTGAACGACAGACAGCACTCCAAGCCAGGAAGCCATTTCACCTGCATTAATACACAATGAATAATTTATAAATCCCAATTATTTGGTATCATTTATGCAAAGAGTGCCACAGAAGGCATACATAACGCATTAAGGATGGTTAACCCATAAAGGAGACTCTGAGACTTCTCCGAGAAGCAGAAGGTCATATCTGACAGTCAAGATGCTTTTTTTCCCCTCTTCTCTGCGCTTTTATGGATTTGTCCAACTCCCCTTCTGTTACAATGACTGCGTTCCTGTTTTGTTTGGTGTAGCACTTCCACTGTAATAAGATCTGAACTGCATGAGTAGACTGGCTAGAGCTATTTTGTATTTTCTTGTAATCAACTAATTAGGTTTTCTTACTTTGGAGGATCCTTCCTCTGTTGATGGCACAGCCTTTGTTCAATCCTCTTTTGTTTAAACTTGTTCGACTTGTATCTCAACTCCACTGCCCTCGTACGGCGGTCCAGAGCAGAATGAGTTTTCTTCTTCTGAGTCTTGATTCCTTTCAGTATTTCTTCCCCATACTCTCAAGGAGTTTTCTCCTCATGTCTCCCCTCAGCATGATTAGAAGGGGTCTGCAAAGCTGATTTGGCATCATGTCTGTTGAAGAAAGAACCATACAAATAAACCCGAACTGAATTGAATGATTTCATTCTGAAAACAAAATTTGAATGTGGTCAGCCCAGTTTCAATGTGTGCTTCCACTGTGTAGTATTCTAAATATAACACCCCCCCCCCCCCACCCCAGATATCCCCCGTTAACCAGATGTGATGATGATTCCTCAGCCCCAGTCACCAAGGCCCCCAGTTTGTCCCGAGGGACAGACTGTCCCCCTCACTAGCCCTCATTTCCCTACTAATCCTGTCTTAGAAGGTTTTTCTGTTAACATGGATAAGCACTGGCTGCCTATGCCAGACTAGCGGGCTAAGCTTATGTACAGAACACTATTGAGAGAGGTGCAGCCCTGCAGCTATTGGACTCTGTAAATGTCCATATAATTCAGCTGGATGAATACTGAGGAATTTGCAGTGGTTAAATCTCGGGGCCTGACATGGACATGCGTTCCGATAAGAGGGGGCCTAGGCGCGGAGTCTTATTTGGAATCAAAATTGATGCATTATTGGACAGCGGCAGCTATGATCTGGTTTTCTCGCTGACAAATCCATCAAGCGAAAGTAACCTCATCCGGAGAACATGGGCCAGAGCATGGATACTGAGATTTCGGGATTGCACGCCAAAGCCTCCGTTTCAGCCACAACAACAATGGCTACTGCAAGGCAGGGAAAATGGACAAATACGCTCTTTCCCTTTTACATTTGATTGTGGGGGGAAAACCATAAGTGCCCATTGTCAAGAATTTCAAAAAGCCTCTCTTTGCAAATAAACAACTCTTATAGGAAAATCCTACACACTTCAAATGTGATCAGAAGTTACTCCACATGACATCACATGAATAATGTGTGATCAAAAGTGACATTATGCCCCATAATTGTGATCATATTTTGGTGATCAAGTACAGTAGAAGCTTTATGTGAGTTTATGACAACACAGAGAAATTCCCCTTTAACATGAAATATGTATAAAAATAATAAGAGAAAAAAAAACATACCTTCATTTATTCATTACATGTGAAAAGTAAAAAAAAATATCATGTGAAATTCCTGTTAATGCCTAAAATGATAATGTGTGCATTTAGTAATCATGACAGAGATCACAGTTTGATACTCAGGGTGCTAAATGAGGATGCAAGAATTCAGCAGAGGAGATGTTTGGTTTTTATTTACTGTCAGTGCGTCTCAGGGGAGCAGGGTGTTGACATGTTAAAAGGTTAAGGAGATGGATGTGTTCTGTGGATTTATGAAGTGCCTTTCCGTGGCAACAAGGCCACAGTTTACCTATGTGTGTGTGAATCCCACTAGCCATTAAGACATTAAGTACTTCACACCAGTGATTGTGTGCAGTTTAACTCTCATGGTGTGAACAAATTTAGTTGGGATTTCACACATACAGGGAAAGCTTTTATCACTGTTTTTCTTTCTTTTTTTTTTTTTGACACCCGCTCTCCTTGGCATGCAAACTTTTAGTTGAGCAGTAAGAACACTGTGAAAAAACATCCATACCCGTCATAACCAAGGGCACTGACTCACTTAATGTAGAACTGACAACTTTTATAAAAGTGCAGTCCCTTGACTTTCAAATGACTTCTGCACTGTAATCGTTAAAGGACAGAGAGGTCTGCAAGGGTGGACTAGGGTATCTGAAGGACATGGAGAGATTTTCTATGCCAGAATGGTCGAACAAAGGCACAAATAACAACAACAACAATAATAATAATAATAATAATAATAATAATAATAATAATAATAATAATAATAATAATAGTAATAATACATTCAGAAGTGTCAAGTCAGCTCAAAATAAAATAATTAAAAATTCCAAAAATGTGTAGAAACAAATAGGTTTGTATGAGCACCTCATCTCATCAAACATTATACAAGACTCTGTAGTGCTGATATCTAAATATAGGGGTGACAATAAATGTTTTACATTTTTTACAAACATAAGGATGTCTTTTCTTTCTAACTAAACATTTATCAGATTATTTTCTAGGTACAATCAATTTAATAAGCAACAAAGGCACATTTTCATTGTCTTTTAATATGATCTGTAACAAAAAAAGACAACAACGCTGGAGGGTGCTGTATGAGTTGGAAGTTCACCAATCGAACCAATAGCTGGAGCCACACTTTCCGACATTTTGTGCTTGCATTACCTGACCGCAGCCTTTTCTAAAGCATAGATCTGTCTATAATGTCATATATTTTATAATGCATTGCCACATCAGTTATATTTTCCACCTCTGTATTCAAATTTCCAGTACTTCTGACAGAAATTTTACTGCTCTATAATGTATGAAATGTTTCCTACCGTATTACTCACGCTGTCAAACCGGGAAAGTTATCCTGACCCAATGTGGCCAATTACGGCAAGACTTGCCGGGTTTCAATTACAACAACAATACTGGATTGACGTGCAAAGCCCTATTTGCCTTTAAATTATGAGTTTGCCATTATATTACATGCCTGTACAATGTATAAAAACACACTCTATCACAGCACATCTGTGGACAACCCATTCCTCTGCTTGTACTTTGGCTGACTTAGAACTCCCACGGTTCAGATGTGTGGCTCGGAGCTCCTCAGTAGTTTCCAGCGATTCTACCGTGGGGCTGAAGCCTTGAGCTCTGCCCACCCTCCATCACATCAGGGAGGAGATGGTAAAATCACAGGTTTAACCCACTTGTTAAAAATATGGGAACACCATGACCTTTTCTCAGCATTTGGATTTTCACTGTTCCTTTCAACTTACCTCTTCAAAAAACAACAAGAATCAGTCAAAGCTTTAAACACAAAACACCCGTTTACTGTATTTTGAGTGGCAGTTTGATTGGTTCTAATGCATTAACCTTTTCAACTGTTATATTGAAATCAGTCATTATACTGAAATCAGTCAACTGTGTCCAAACATTTGAGTGGCACGGTAAGTGTAAGGTATAATGGCAGTTTATATTTTATATTTTCTAAGACATAAGAACTGAATTCCTTGTTGTTGCTCAATTCCTCGTCAAAAACGTGGGTTCACCACATCTTTTCAAGATACTGCCAAAAAACATTTTTGGACATCTTGATATGTTTGGATTAGAACATCATTTTTTGTTACATTAGCTAAGAGATGCCTGGAGTGCGTAGCATGTGGTGGGCCAAAAGAGCAAAGATGGTTGTGCTCTTTTGGACTCCCAGTTATAGATGGCTGTGGCATCACTGGAATCAAATTGGATGGCCTAGTGGTCATCCAATTTGATTCCGGGGCAGTTGGATGGCCTAGTGGTAAAGGCATCCGCCCTACGACCAGAAAGTCCGGGTTTGATCCCCAAGGCCGCTAGGCACCACTGAGGTACCCTGAGCAAGGTACCGTCCCCACACACTGCTCCCCGGCGCTGTGTTCC
>JBBPDH010000007.1:16890714-16893214 GCA_037974565.1 Clupeocharax schoutedeni
CAGAAAAAAAAGGTTTATCTCATACTTATATGCTTGTATGTGGCATTAGTGTGGCTGAAATGACCTTGATATGTCTTTAGAATATTAGCATTTCAAACATTGTGCCTGTCTCTTGCTCTTTCTATCTCTCTGAACACACGCACACACAAACAAACACACACACGCATACACACACAAATACAGAGAGGTAAAGCCCACCTGTCCTTCGATCCGTACCTTTGACAGAATGAAAATCTTCCATTTAGTGAGCAAACTTGGGTTATTATTAGAAATGACAGTCAAACTTGATGAAATTGTACAACCAATTGGAAAACAAAATTGCAATCAGACCAACATGATTTCCTGGTGCTCAGACCATGCTAATTCTGCGTCCAAACATGGGTAAATGTATTTAAACGGCATAATAGCATATTACCATGCAATCTTATTTTTTCCTTCTATTTGGTTCCCTATTAATCTAGAACTTCTATTTGCATGTAAATGTGGTCAACTTTCATATCATCAAAATACATGAGGCCCAGGCACAAGGTTGTGTGTGTGTGTGTGTGTGTGTGTGGGTGTGTGTGTGTGTGTATGTGTGTGTGTGTGTGAGTGTGTACGCATCTGACAGCGACGGAATGGGTGGGTGGGAATAATGTATTGAAGTTTGATGCACAATTACTGACAGTTATGGGGAATTTCAAAGAGGCCAGTACTGGCTGGGGTCAGAAAATGAGGAAATCAACGGGGAATGTTATCAATACGGGGACAGCGCAGGGCTAAGACTTAGAATCGGGTGTTAAAGGGTCAGAAATTGATTAATAGTGAGGAGGTTCAAGGGCTTCTCACCCACAAGAATCATGTCCAGGATCATCACACTCAATAAGTCCAAGTTTTTTTCATCTTCAGTCTCCAATCTTTCTCTCTTTCTCTCTCTCTCTCTCTCTCTCTCTCTCCCCCTCTGACACAGCAGGCTCTGCTGGTTCTCACTTTAACAGCTCGAAAGTCCAAACCCAGAGGGAATCAGTCATAGTGCTGGAGTCTGCTTAAGTGAGCGAGAGAGAGGACAGAGGGAAGGGGAAAGGGAAACAGGGAGGAGAGAAAGGAGAAAGGAGAGAGAGAAAGGAGAGAGAGGAGGAGGAGAGAGAGGGGGGTAGAAACTGCAGAGCTGAAGGCCTAATTGGTTGGCCTCGTCTGCCTTTCTATCACTATTTTATATGCAGTTTAACCTTTTTAATGCGTGGCTACCCCAGACTACTGACGGGTTTCGGGGGAAGAGCAAAGCGCATTAATTTTGCATCATTCTCATTTCTGGATTTCCCATACCGAATTAAACCCTGTTTACATTCGCACCCACGTGCATGAGGGTGCATTTTTATCCCGTCAGAGTAAATGCCCAACTCGGATTAATTTCTGCCTGCTCCCACGTTCAGGTTTCAGCTCATGAATGACTTTCGTTGAATGTTACGACACTGGCGTGTGTGTGTGTGTGTGTTACAGAAAGGAACTCTACCGTCTTCAATTAGGTGACGTGATTAGGTGAGAGAGCTCGAGGAGCCGAGTACCTGTCAGGATGAATGAGCTCAGTGAGAAGAGCCGATCTGCCGGAGCGAGCTCTTCTCTGACGCGTGCACGCGCACTCCCGCGCTTTCCTATTAACACAGTCAGACCCTGCCATCATTAGCCAGTAAAAAGCCTCATGATTGGCTGCACCGTGGCAGGCCCCTGGTGGCTGTCTCTGTAGAAGACGTGAGGGCCTTTGGGGGGGGGGGGGGGCGGGGCAAGGGGGGTTAGAGGTGTGGAGGGACTGTGTGTGTGTGTGTGTGTGTGTGTGTGTTTGTGTGTGAGAGAGAGAGAGAGCAGAGCTTCACTCTTTCTGTCAAAACCAGCTTGGCCAAATGTTATCATTTTAAATGCCATGAAAGAGAAAAGGGAGCCCGGGCCTAGGGGGTATACAGAGGCCCATATGCTCGAGAGACAGTGATACAAGTGTAATTCGAGACTATTAGAGTGACACAGAAGATCATTTCTGCCCCGGAACAGGAGACAGCTGAGGGGTTTATGTGGGACAGACTGTCACGCCATAAAAATTTAAGAAATTCTTTAACCTGCCCTGCCTGCATGATACCTCCTCCCCTCCACACACCACCACCACCAAACCACCACACCCTCCCCATCCCACCCTGAATTTTTTATAACCAAAAATGATTTATTAACTCTAGACAGGTAGTGCACGGAGGGGCCAGGTATAGGCATGCCGAGAACAGCGGGGTGAGACCAACAGGGCGCTCCATCTATCAAACACGAGGAGAAGAAGAAGAAGACTTCACTCCTAACACCCAGCTAATGGCTCTTCTCCTCTTTAATACACAGACCGTTAATCACTCATCAAAATAGTACAGTGATCTCTCAGCTGCCTCAGCTCCCGTGTGCAAAAAAAGGAATAAAAACGTATTCTTAATGTTTGTATTATTATTTATTTATTTAATGTATAATGCATTCCCGGTGAGGTAGCATATTG
>JBBPDH010000007.1:16898214-16902648 GCA_037974565.1 Clupeocharax schoutedeni
GTAGCTATAGATAAAAGCCTTTAACGCTTATTAGAATTCCATTTGTCTTGATGTCTGTTTGTGATCTTATCTGCACGTCGCTCCCTCCACCACTATCAAAGCGTGTAATTTCAAAGAATATTATGTGCTAAAAATCCGTTAGCGAGACAGCCCTTCTTTAAAATTCAATTAACTGCGTTTGGGAATGAAAGTGTGAATTATATCATTTGAAAGCAGATTTGCATGCTCTGGTTAAACACTGAGCGGTGGGATGTGTGTGCGTGTACGCGGAGGGGGGTTGGTGGGGGGGGTCTGGGTGAATAAATATCTAAAGGGGAAAATTCAGTGCATCCACTTAAATGAATATTTGAAACAATTGTTAGGCAGAAGTCATGAGCAGGATGCTGCTGCTGCTGCTGCTCTTCTCCAGACTAACCCAGAATTTATTTGTATGAGAGTGATAAAGTGATATAGAACTTTACCTAATATTGTTTTTTTAATTTATAATGGGCTCATTTTTGAAATAAAGAGTTTCTAGATTTGTACTGAGAAAAGTGAATCAGAACCTGTGCATTGATTTACTAGGTGTGGGCTTTTAGCTATTAAAGTGATCAGAAAAAAAAGAAACTTGCACTTGGGCTGGCTGAGTGAATCTGTCACCTGATGGCTGTTATCAGATTGCATTTGGTGGCTGTGGCCTCCCGTTTAACACGCCATTACCAGCAAGACGGCCGTAAAAGACTAATGCACATAAACAGCCCCATTCTGTCTATTAATTACCTCTGGCCTTATGGCAATGAGGGTACTTAACCTCCTCTAGATCACATGGTGATATGTTTTCCCTAGAAAAAGAGCCAAAACAATTAACATGGCCTCTCGCATTTCTCTCTCCCTCACTCTCTCTCTCTCTCTCTCTCTCTCTCACTCATGCTGGCCACATCAAACCGCTGACCCACCCGCTAATCAGTGCTGACAATGCCCCCGTGGGATAGCCAGCACCCTGGCCAGCCTTTGATATGTGAGAGCCTGGGTTAGTGAGTGGGAGGGATTTTTTTGTGTTGCCTGCGCCTAAAACCTTTACAAGTGTTTCAAGAGCTTTGGGATGCACACTGAGTGACCTGAAAAAAACACACACACACAGACACACACTTTCCCCCTGAAACCAGTTGGCCACTTAACCAGCCAGCCACTGGTGGGGACCTCTGTCAGTTCCAACCACACTCCCAGCCAGCGCGAGTATGCGGCTTGCTTGGTTGCTTGGTTGCTTTATTTTTCTTGTGAAGATTTATGTTGTTTGCTGATATGTGTTACGAGAGTTTTGCTAAATGATAAGCCAAAGCCACAGCTATGTCAAATAAGCCTTCCAAGAGTTGCTAGGACTGTTATGACATTTCTGCTTAATGGGTTTATGGTGGGACAAAAGCAGGCCATTGGGGAATACAAGGATAATTAAGGCACTGCTTACATAGTCAAAACTTTGGGAACACCTTTGGAAAATTTGTTTTAATTTTGAGTTTTTTGTTGAACTATATTTATTCTAATAAAATACTTTGGGTACATCTGTGCTTATTAAAGTGTATTCACTGGTTGGATGAGCAGGCGTTGCCTAACTAAAGATGTAAAAGCACATATTGAAGATTTTTGATCTCAAAATTAGTTTAAACACATAACAGCTATAAATCCTCAAATCACATCATGTTATTGCAGAATGACAAAAAACACAATATGAAAATATTTTGTAAATCTAGATGTACCCATGGTTGTGAGCAGGCACTGTGACTGTGACTGTGAGGAGTAATGTGGTGGACCTTTTCTCATACACTCAGGTGTCAGCCACATCCACTTGGAACAGGCTTCTTTTATTAAGCTGAAAATGTCTGCTTTTTGTTTCAGGGTGTGGCCATGGCATTCCTATCTGGAATTCCTCCGTTAGGACTTGAGCAGGGTGTTGAACTGCCGTTTATTGCACTGATGGGGTGCGTGGGGAGTTTGGGGAGGTATTTGAGGTTGCTGAGCCGGGACTTACCCGTGCTTTGTGATGGTTTGTTGATAACCACTTCCTCAGGATATGGTTGGAAGAGAGTAAGATTTCAGCACATATAATTTGTTAATCTACATTAGGCGAACAGGGGGCATACCAGGGATTTTTAACCTCATGTCAACTTTGCCTCAACAGAGAAGGAAACAGGCCATGGAATGTGTAGTCCTGCAGGGTCTGAATGGTAGCTGCAATGTGTTAATGAAACATGGCCGACTTGACACTGAGACCCTAATATTGGAGTTTTGTAAAGGACCAGAGTGGAAGGCAAGTACTGAAGTATGCTATGGCCACTTTGTGTGGTGATTCATTACAAGTAGCAAAATCTAAAAAGAATAACTAAATATACAACCTTAACTATACATGTAACCAGTTCAACTCTAAAGACACACCAGTTCCTCTCTGTCACAACTGCCTAACTGGCACATTACTTTCATTGTAGTTGAGAAGAAAAACCAAATAAAATAATAAATATATACTGAAAATGAATCCTATAATTATTGCAGTAAATATCTTCCAGCTCAATTAACTAACCCCTCAAATCCACCATCATTTATCCATCCATGTATTCAGGAAATACTATATATTGTATTGTGTGGAGTCAACAGCGATTTAAGGTCTATGTTTGAATATTTATTGCATTCACATTATTTATTTATAAAAAAATTAATCATACTGTTTCAAAGACATATCTTAAAAGCAGAAGACATTGGAGGCAATTGTATTTTGATTGGATATTGATGATAAATTAAATATATCCATTAGGTTTGTACCAGTTCACAAGAAAAAAAAGCTGCCTTCAGAATTAGGCTGGAAAATGCTGGAATATGTTTAAAAGGGTGCATATACTGGCTTTGACCATGTCTGACTCCCGACCAGTGGCTGCTAGTCGGTGACCCCAGGGGGCTGGAGGCAGTAGCTAAGGATGGGAGATGTGTCCTGGTTCCCTTAATAGCATTAGGGGTTGAAAGCATAAGAGAGCTATAATCTAGGGAGAGAAGAGACTCCCACTTCTCACTTTGATCTCTTCGCTTTCGGCTGTTTAAAGTTGACAGTCTGGTTGAATGCCATTCAGTGCTTTCATTTATGTTACATGAGTTTACTGGTGTTGTAGAGCTCGCAGCTACACCTGCACTGGGAGAATGTAGCTACATCGCCATGCTTGGAGAACACATTGATTTCTGAGTGCTATGAAATCCAAATACAAAGTAATCCAGAGACACACACAGAGTTCCCCTCATGAAGCTGAAATGATGGTGTGAGTTAGGACATTTCTTTATGAGAGAACATCATTGTTCCTGCATGAATGCATTAATGGCAACACATCTTAATAAGTAATTTGTTATTGCATTTCTATTGTACAGTAAAACATTGTTGATATAAAAGTAAATGTTTGTGTTGTGGGGGTCCCTGCAGTAATTGATTTTCCCAACTGAGGTGGCATACAGCTGCAGTTAAAAAAAGCCTTTTGAAAAACTTAGCAATCCAACTGATGTTTGAAACACTACCCACACAAACACATATTTAGGTCAACATTGACACTTGAAACATATTTAGCCCCACTGGCTGAGTGTATGGGGGGAGCGGTAGGAGGGGGCTGTTTAGACGGCTGTGGGAAGGCTGAGGCACGTTGTCTCACTCCGAGCCGCATTCACCAGCACAGACTACCCACAAACATTTTTTCCTTACATGCACATGCAAGTGTGTGTGTGTGTCCATGGACACATAAACAAGCTGCTAAATGCTGAGACCTACACTGCTCATTTAAGCTAAAGTGGCAAGTGTGTGATTTCAGAAAGAACCTATTTGTTATTGTTCTGGTAATTGCAGTCTTTCGGCCAGAAGACTGAAAGTACGCAGTAAAAGTCCTCCTCCCCGGCAAAGGGTTGACCGTGATAATGACACTTAAACCAGGCTCCATAAATCTGTTAAGTGTGAACACACTTTGCTGCTCATAGATTACACGTGCCATTGTTTGACAAGGAGGTCAACTCTGTGACCTTTATGGGATTTATTTTCTGCACTGATCCCAAAGGGGGAAACAGAATATTTTTGTCTTTATGCATTGAAAAAAAACACACATAGATGTGAAAAAAAAACACACACTGGCATGTTCTTGTCACTGTTTAGTTGTGAGTGGTGGACCACTTTTTCTGGTCAAAAGTGGTCCTGTGGTCAGAAAGAGATATGGGTCAGAGGGTGGGAGACAAATTGTGCAACAACAGATGTTCTACAGTCTATAACTGTACACATATATTATAGATCTGTAAGTCAGGTGGACCTCTGAAAGTCACAAGTAATTTAAAGTTGAAGGCAGAAGTTTCTAATAAAGAAAATAGTTGGCTTTTGTGTGTGTGTGTGTGTGTGTGTGTGTGTGTGTGTGTGTGTGTGTGTGTGTGTGTGTGTGTGTGTGTGTG
>JBBPDH010000007.1:16917411-16935918 GCA_037974565.1 Clupeocharax schoutedeni
TCTGTATTATCAGTTTGTTAATATGGAATAGGTACAAAAAAATATTCTTTGATTACAGCTCCACTTTCTGTAGAGATGGATTATGGTGTGGGGTTGTTTTTCAGGAGCTGGACTCGGCCCCTTAGTTGCAGTGAAAGGACTCTGAATGCTGCAGCAGACCAAGAGATTTTAGACAATTTCATGCTCCCAACTTTGTGGACACAGTTTGGGGACGGCCCCTTCCTGTTCCAACAAGACTGTGCACCAGCTCACAAAGCAGGTCTATAAAGACATGGATGAGCGAGTTTGGTGGGGAAGAACTTGACCGGCCTGCACAGAGTCCTGACCTCAACCTGATAGAACACCTTTGGGATGAATTAGAGCGGAGACTGTGAGCCAGGCCTTCTCACCCAACATCAGTGTCTGACCTCACATATGTGCTTCTGGAAGAATGGTCAAAATTCCCATAAACATATAAACACACTCCTAAACCTTGTGGAGAGCTTGCCCAGAAGAGTTCAAGCTGTTATAACTGCAAAGGGTGGGCCGACGTCATATTAAGCCCTATGGATTAAGAATGGGATGTCACATGCGTGTAAAGGCAGGTGAGTGAATACTTTTGGCAATATATATAGACTGTGTATCTATAATACACACACATATGTGTACATACATACATACATACAAACACAGAATACATACATATATATTATAGAAAGCCAACCAGAAAAAGAAGTGTAAAGATTAAACCTTAAATATTCTATTAAATAGATATACAAAACCTTAAAAATGAACAGATTGTAGCAGATAAAATTATGTAATGAAGATGTGCTCTCAATACAAATGAAATATGAGAATAGAATAATAAGACATTGCTAAATATCAGATTACAAAAAGTCCAAATTGCATTGCCCCTAAATCCAAAAGAAACTCAGAATGTTCGGTAGACAGATGTTCTGTATTTAGAATGCCTGTCATGCATCAAAGTAGTCCATAAAAAAAATTACAAGCTAACCAGCTACTTACCAAAGTGTTAAATAATATTTTATATATCTGTCCTATATTTAACAGCTCTGAACTGTGTCTGTTCTGTGTTCTAACAACCATGGGATGCTGGAAACATTGCCTTAATTATTGAACTTGTGGATAATTTTCTGGTTAGAAACACATCGTATTTATAGCTGGTTTTTCCCAGTAATTACCAGCGTCTCAGAATGGGTTTTAACATTTGGTTGTTGTGGAGTCTACTATTAACTTTATTGATTTAATACACACACACACACACACACACACACACACACACACACACACACACATGCACAAACACACTGACGCACACACACACACACACACACACGTGCACACATACACTTAGGCAAACACACACACACACACACACACACACACACATGCACACCCACACACACACACGCACCCACATATATACAAACAAAAAATAAGGCATAACAAGTAATCAACATGCCTTTTGCCTTGGAGATTCAGTTCAGTTTATATTTCAGGTCACATATATGTTATATATATATATATCATATCATTTCTGTTTTTAAAAACATTTTATTTTTAGTAAAATGTATTTTACATTGTGGGCCCCCACTTATATTAAGATTTGAACGCTTTGCCTTCTCTGGCAGAGTTATAATTCTGAATACACAGTTGGACAACACCCTCCATAAAGATGTAAAGAAGGAAATAAAATGTCTGTAGTTAATTACCGCACTTTACAATAAATATGTGATGCATAGTATATGTTTAAATGAAGCAAAGTTAGTCTAAGAACATAAAACTATTAATAAAAATAGGTTTAAAAAATTACACCGAACCCACACATTGACACCCATGGAGACAGTTATAAAGAAAATGAAACTAAAGCATGTACCTATGAGATGATATAGGCGTCAGATTTCCATAGACATTAATTAAAACAGAGAAGATTTGAAAATACACTACTGGAAAGAGACAAGGTAATGGTTTGAAAACATTAGTTACGTGCCTGATAATGTCAGTATCCTTTGTTGGAAAGTCTGAAACAGAGCCGTAGTTACACAACCATGAAAGAGGACTTGTGTTTACTTTACTCCATGAACAGTGAGGAGGGTGGTTAGAGTGACAAAAAATGCTCATAACCCTAAAAATTTTGAATTCACCTCCATGGCCACAAATTAATTTGAATTTACATCAGATGAAATTACAGTTTTATAGTTTGACACTTTTGACTGGTCAGGTGAGACAAAAATAGAGCTTTTAGGCACCAAACATTCAAAGTAAATTTGATTAATATAAAGATGTCTATACAAAATACTATAAATATATTATTTAAAATAAATTCCTTGGTAAATATGACAGAGGCTAAGGATACACAAAATAATAAAGTAGTGGTACCAATGACTTTATATACATTTTTGTGTATATAGAATTTTTGTTTCCTAGACTGAGCTAACTGACAAGTAAAACACCTCTTTACTCATCTTTATCACTGTAACAGACTTAAATTGATATAGAATATAAATAGTGTAATATTTTTATAAAATATTTTATAAAAGTTCATTCTACACTTAGCTTCAATAATTCACAGGGAATTGTTTTTTGGCTTTTTGATTTTGTTGGGGCAGACATTGTCGATTAGCCTGGGCTGGGTTGATTCCGAAAATGACCGAAAACAAACACACACATGCACATACACAGCTACCACCCCACCCCCTTCCTGAATCCTGCACAAAAAAATTTCCAGAGCAACTAGATAATAAAGTCAGACTTTTTCCTGCACTCCTTTCTGATGTGATGCCATTGTGGGTTTGGGTTGATTCCAGAGGGCCGTACAAAGGGAAGTGCAGGCATCTGAAGTGTCACCCTGCAGCTGGGGCCTGGCTCGCCCCGCTCTGTCCTCACTGCACATGTGTGGAGCAGAAACTGATATCAAATGAGCTTCACTATTCTTTGGCACAATCGCTGGGGAGTGGTTTCTGTCTCCAGCCCGCAGTCAGGATTCAGTAATCTGAATGCAAAACGACTAGTAGGCTACTGTCCCTCGACCTCCCAGTAGTGCTGTGGTAAATTAGCAGGGTAAATAGCAGGCGAGGAGAAATTATATATATCAAAACATGTTCAAATTGCTTATTGGAATTCATAGTAAGCAATTTAAGTTTATGGTAAATAAAGTAGGTGGATGTCCAATTTAGTGTATAATATAAAAATTGTCTGTCTGATTTCTCGAATCTTGTATAAGCTATGAGTAACCAGAAGACTGTGTTTAGTCATGTTTTTATGAAAGGGCATAGACAGTCTGGAACATGCTTTGTTTTTCTCTGAAGGACAAAGGCAGCAGTGGTAAAATTAAAAAAGCATCTGCTTAAACATATTGAAATTGTTCTTTTACTACTTTCTTTGAGAATAGGAATGACAGATTTTATGGGCCCAATGCAGAATACGGCTCTCTAAAAAGATCTCCAGTTAATGTCAATTGCTTGTTTTGCTCTTGGCTTAACCAAGGTAGTACTCCAGGTCAGTTAAACATTTAAATGTATTATTATGTCATGACATCTTCCCCCGAGACACGTGTGTACAGTTGTGGAAGAAGTAAGATTCCTTTACAAGAAAGATGAGTCCCTGCCTATCTGAGTATCTTGAATATTTTACCTCATCATTCAGCTTAATATGGTAACTATCGTGACCATTATTATCTCAAGGCACTTTTCATACTAGTGGCAAATTGGAGCTTTGTCAGTCTGACCGGGCGGCCTCTTACACCTCACTAACTGTAAACTAACTCTTCTCACACTCTCTTAGCTGAGTCACAGACATTTACTTTTAAATTATATTTCACTGCAGACTGCAAAAAAACAAAAATACGCCTGTAATGAATAACACTAATCGGCAGGCCAAGGCCAAGGTGGAGGTTTATTTCATCTCTACGATTGATTCCATGTGACAGGTCGCACGAACAAAGCATATTTCGGAGGGGAATAAGGCTCACATCAAAAACGCTTTAAAAATACGTATCCCCATCTTGAGGAAATGCCATCCTGGGTTTACTGTGATCTGCTGGACACATCTGCCACCAATATTGTCAACACCATGTGGTCAACGCCATCTCTCTCTCTATCTCTCTCTCTCGCTGTCTCTCTCTCTCTCTCAGCCCTCCTCTCTCCTGCACCCTTGCCAGTAATAGCCGTGCAGTCACTTTGTCTGGCACATATTGGGAGGCTTACGCTGGCAGATAGGAGAAGATTTATGCCCGTGCTGACACTGAAGCCACTAATGTCAGATATTTGCTGAGAAGGAGGAAATGATCTGATGCATATCGCGGCGCGTCTGCAACAATAAAGCGGATGAAGAGGGTGAGCTCAGGCGGAAAAATGATGGTTTAATAAACCCAAAGACATTTCTCTGTACATTGCACCTTTGTGCCGATCAGAAATAGACCAGTTGAAGATAAAGTGTAAACGACAATAAGCATCTTTATGTATGAACAAGTCAAGCGAGAAGGGATTTGTGAAAGAGGACAGCGACACTGATCGCCTCAGCTAAAACCCATGTTGGCCAAATTGGCATTAAGTGGAAAACACAGTTTAAAGAGGAAGGGTGTACAACTCTAAAGTTAGTTCCATTATAGCAAAACATTAGAGCAAATTGTCACAGTTTTCTTTTACCCCTTACATAGGCAGTCAGTCTAGACATATATAATGTCTTCTTGAATTCACAGCTGTTTCAATAGCAGCAATGATCTTGAGGCCTGAATGTTTTTCGACTGATTCATTTTCTAAAATGACAGCATATCAGACAGTATCAGAAACAACATAACTAACTCTATTTAAGGACTTGAGGTAATGATCATGTTTTAGACATTAGGATGCACATGAGAGGAGTGCAGAACTAAGGACGCAAACGAGCCTTGACTGTTCAGTGACTTTTGGAGTAGGGGGAAATTCTGCAAATCTGATACTGGACCATTCCTTTCAGTGGCAAGCATACAATGTAAAGTATAGGGTTTATGACTTCACACAGCTGAGCAAACACCTTCACAAGCATAATACATCTGATGTATTGCTTAAGTTTCTATTTTTTTAGCCTGCACTAGCACACTCTTCTCTTCTGCTTTAGCTGCTTTATCCAGTGCTCCCATGCTGATCTGTCCACCTATCTAACACCTTGGAGTGTTGGCCTGACCGCGTTTAAAATTTAATCAGGTTGTCAATCCACGCCCAGCTTGTGGGGCTCTCGTTTCCAGAGCTTTGTGCCCAGAGTCAGTGGGCCGCCGCCACACTCAAATCTGTGTTCGGTGCCTCGCCTTTTAACTAAGATTAGTACAGTTCTGATGCACCCGGGCCTTTAAAATATGTATCAAAGCCGTGGAAATGCCAGCAGTTGGTATGTGGCAGGCAGGGGAGCCAAAGGATTGAATGATAAAGTTATCCCAAATTCCAAGTGCCCCCAGCAGGCTATTTTGGCCTGTTGTTTGCAGGCCATGCCTTCAGAACCAGTTGTCTCTTCACATTAGAAAGGGAGAAAGTGGGGGTTAGCGGAGGCCACTATCTGCTAACGTCTGGCACATTGATCGCTCGATCCTCATCCCTCTTCAGGAAGCACCGCTGAGAAAATCTTCAGGAGCTCTCAGACCCGTCCGAGCCACTTCTTAAGCTGCCAGCTGAACATCTGCGTGGGGGCTGGGCCCCGGCTGTGGCGGAAAGGAGCGCTTGGACGCATCTGCTTTTTTCCAGCACGGGGCTTCACGAGTCTTTGTGGGGCTTCTCCGCTTAAGGCTGCTGCTAATTGGCTGGCCATGATGTGCCTGCTTTTCTACCTGCTCTCCTCTAAACTCAGCATGGGAGAAAGCAAACATTCACCCAGCGCCAGCCACGTTCTGCTCCAGCCACTGACCTCTCTGACATTGTGAAGAAAGCAGAGAGCCACTGTAAATGAGTGTCTATACCAGGAATGATACTCTGGCCATTAACTTAGTTCTGGAACATTTCAAATAAATTAGAATAATTAAGAATGATTCCTTTGTCAAATTGCAATTCGCAATTTATTGAGTAAAATGTGTGATTTTATCACTGCCAAAACACTGACAAGTGTACAACATTAGGAATATTATTATACCCCCCCTCTTTCTTCTCTTGTTATGATGTAAGCACTCCAATATGTGCTTTTAGCAATAGTTACTGAAATCTTGTGAAATTTTTCTTGAAAATAAATGAACATACTGGAGCAAAAAGTGCTTTAATACTATGCAGACAGGCCAGTTCAAGAGCTTTGGCTGTTTTGTACCTTTAATGTCATACTGATTGAACAATTAGGGCTCCAGCCAATAACCCTGGGAGGCAATTTTCCTTCACTGATTTTGTTTATTCCCCTTGTTTTCCAGCAGCATCCACGTGAAATATATAACTGTTGAACAAATCCTGGTCAGTGTTTGCTGACCATCACGCAGAGAGATCAGACTCTCCACTGGAGTTAATCCCATAAATAAATGGAGAAAGGTTAACCTGGCTGAGCAAAGAGAACATTCACACAGGCGAACACACACACACTGACCTTTCAGGCACTCGACTTGCAACTTTGTTGTGTCTCTGATTCAGTGTATTAAAGGACAACTGCATAGTGTCCTTATAAATCTTTATTTTAGCTTTGCTAAAGCCAACAAAACACTTTGATTTAAGCTTTCACTTTAGAAAGGTACATGGATACATGTATACCAACCAGCTACAACATTAAAACCTCTGAAAGGAGAAAGGGCATGAATCATCTTATTGCAATGGTGTCTGTCAGGGACTGGACTCTATCAGGACGTGAGCTGATGTTTTGGAAGCAGGTAAAATGGGCATGTGCAAGGATCTGACTTGCAACTTGCAACTTCCCACAAAACAGTATGTTTTTCTCAGTGTGATAGTATTTAGTACCTACCAAAAGTGGTTCAAGGAGAAACAGCCAGTGAACTGGCAACAGTATAACGGTACCCTAGGCTTACTGACGAGCCTGTCTAGGCCAGTTCCTCAGTAGAGATGAAAATGTTTATGTTGCCTGTGGTTGGCTATGTGGGATGTGCTGGACAAATTAATTAGAGGCCTTGTAGGCCTCACCTTGGAACTTACCTGCTAATGTCTAGGTGCCAGATACCACAGCACACCTGCAGAAGTTTATTGGTTATTTTGCTATTTTGGTTGCAAAGCTATTTTGGTGGCATAGGTAGCTGGATGGCCTAGTGGTTAGGGGATTGACCCTGCAATCAGAGGGTCGGGGTTTGAATCGCAACTGCTAGTGTCACTGCTGAGGTACGCTTGAGCAAGGTACCATACCAACACACTGCTCCCCGGGCGCCTCATTGGTGCCAGCCTACTGTTTCTCTTGGTGAATGGGTTAAATGCAGAGAAAGAATTTCACTGTGTGTTATACTTGTCTGACTCTGCATGTGACAAATGAAAATATCATCTTCTTATGTGAAGCACCTAGACAACATAAGGTAGGTAGTTTTGGTGTACAGACAAACATACAAATTGTTACTATTTGAACAAAGCCTATCTCCATTTTTATTTGCATAATTTTAGAATACCAAATGCCTTTAACACTGTGACAAAATAGTTATCATTGACAATATTAAAATGAAACAAGTGGAGAAATTCTGCTGGAAGTGCAGATACTAAACCTTATGACTGAGTTCATGTTTGTATTGTAAAGTAAAAGGTAGAGTTTAGATATATTCTACTTGTTGTCATGTCTTCTTTTGTTAAAAAGTTAATCTAACCTTTACATTTTTAACATGATTTGTCATATTTTATATCAAAAGCTGATGAATGGCCAGGCCCAAACCTGTTGATGCAGAACACAAGTTGAGTGAAAATGTTATATTTTATTCATTTAGGTTTACATAGTTATATAATGCAAAAAATGAACAACGACACAACCAAGACTCTGGACTTTGAAGGGTTCATTTATGCAGGGTCTGTGATATATAAAATATACTGGAGCACTGGCCAAGTCACCCATGGCGGGAAGGCCACGCACAGTCATGAACAGGAGGTGACGTTAGTGGGGTTGGGTGGGGGTTTCGGCACCGCTGCAGGCCACAGACCCGACCATGAACCCTTGCGCTCAGCGAATTCTCCTTATGTGACAAATTGATTTACTAGGCGAACATCCCATCCAGCAATTACTGCGCACGCAGCACACATGAAAGTGCTGTAAAAGCGAGCCATCAGCACATAGCAGCAGATGACATGTACGAGCGGGGACAGCCTGAGCGGAATGGACGGCTTTTTCTTGGACGAGCCAAGCATACGGTGTCCAGATGAGGCCTGGGTTAAGCGCCATCAATACAGAGGAGACATACACACCGTACTGTCCTCTGGGTGTCTTCTTGGTCCACCCCTCAAAACAACTGTAAACATTAGTTTTGAAAAGGCTTCACTACCGAAGGCGTAATTATCGGCAGAGAACAGCCCGTTGGTCTATGATTGTAACAAAGGGCTCTGAGATGAGTTTGGCAATGATCGGCATTGCTTTCATCTTAAAATTATAGCTATAACTGTCAGACAATACTTAAATCACGCACATGCACACATGTAGGCTATTTACATATGCATGTATTTCCATGATCCCATAAGGCGAATAATTACAGAGAAATTACAACTTGTTGAAAGTAAACATGTTTTAGAAATATAACAGTATATATAGATCTGGTTATGGTAATTACAAATGGGAGAGGGAAAAGGTCAGAACTGGGGTCATGGAGCTGGATGTAATTTTTTTTTTACATAAACCAGAAAGTATAATCCATCACAATGTGATCAAACAAACTCATGATGCATTTTCACTGCACACTTTGAAAAGTGCACATAAATGTGCTGAGAAGCACTAATTCATTTTTGTCAAACTAAGGGCAATACACAGCAGCAACCAAAAGTGTGGACAAACCTATTCATAGAAGGATTTTCTTCATTTTTCCTTATTTTAACTCTTTTCTCTAGTCTGTTCTGAAGCAAAGACATCAGCACTTAACTGGATTGCATTTTGTGTGTTATTTTTTAGGCTCTAAAAGGGTGTTCTAAAAAAACCCTGATGTGGTAAACAAATGTTTACTGTAATTTACATTTTTAATTCAAAATTTATTTACATTGTTTTGCTACAATATTTATTTTTTGCCTTGGGAACAAAAAGTCGAGCTTTGAATTATATTAAAAAGATAAAATGCATTTAGTCAGATTCTTCTAAACTTTTGTCACTGTGCAGCACTTTGAGGTGTAAACCCTTACAGAATTCACTTTAAGCGTATTATCATAATTATATCTTTCTACAGTTCATTTTAACATCCTGGAGTTTACTTTCAACAGGCTGCGCTGTCCACATGAGTGAGCAGTTGCATGTGCCTCTGTCAATGCAATGTTTTTTTTCCCTTTTAAGCGTTGTTTCCATCCCTCTGATGGACTTGTTTTAAAGTTTTCATTTGTTTTAAAGGCACAATCACAATCAGAATTGATTAGGCCTTTCGCCTAAACATGGCCGGACAGTGTTGCTTTTACCCCGACATGTTGGACAAGTCCTGTCAGTGCTCAGCAGTGAGAGAAAACGCACGCCTCCACGTTATGGCCCCAGAGGAGCGAAGCCCCAAAAAAGCACTAAATAAATACACAAGCCCTTTCAACACGGCATGTGATTTAAAACTCTCACATCCTACATCTACATGTGTCAGAAATAGGAAACTCTACGTTTATTTTGCTTTCAGGGTCCCCCTGTGGTTCGTAACCTTTCTCTTGCCCAACGGTATAAATGGTATGACCACTCCAGTGACTTGTGGGTAATCCTTTTTTTGCCATTAAGCCACTCTACGAAAGGTGCCAATGGCCACACAGATTCAGAACACATGTTTCAGTCTCAATCTCACTTTTCTGTGTTCGCTGAATGTCAGTAAGGGTTTCCTTGGTGTCACCCTTTAGTGCTTCAGTTTACACAAAAACACATGCACTGGCTGAAGTCTTAAGAGGCTCAGTAAGAGACTAATCTTCCTCTTTCTCTGACTTTATGAATCAATAATATGTTTCAAACCGTCATCATGAAGGATTGCTGAAGTATTTTTTTTGCAATCGTACTTTTAACAAAGAAAACAAATAAACACACACACACACACACACCTACACACACACACACACACACACAAACACAGAAATCCGGCATAACCAGAGAATATACTGGACCACCCATACATGCAAGCTTATTACTAATATATACTGTTTTCTTATTCTTACCCTCAACTTATTACACTTTAGTATGGTTTATTGTGTTTTATGACATGTATATGGGGAGGGTATCATGTTTAATGACAGAATTTGTCACGAGCATTTATGAAAATATGAGCGCTTGTTATTGGATCATGTGAAGTCACCTCACAGGGCGAATTAATAAAGAGTGTATCTGATTATGTCAACAGTTATGGTTTGCTTCGCTGAGCACTGAACACTGTTCAAATAACTCTGACACTGTTATTCCTGCCGTGCCACTGGAGCACCCACAGCTGGGCCACGAGGACTCCAAAGGAAAATAATCACGGCTTAAATTTCCGTGAAGTAATGATCTCAACATACAGCGTTGTTCAATGACCCTGGTGTGAGTAAGCAGTGATCACAAAGAGCTATGTCCTCTGACTGTAACCCGCCAGGATTAACCCTGATCCTCATTCACATAAACTGAGAGAAATGACAATAATGTTTACCAACACACACATATTACTGGGAACTATATGTGGCTCAAAAACAATTATTTTTGCTTTTTGAAATATACCACCGTTTTAAAAAAAAAGTGAGGTTTGTTATCTTTAATGATCCACCATTGCTCTTCTGGAGAGACACATAAAGAATCAAGATTAAAGGTGACAAACAGAATAAATAGCATTTTTCATTTTAGGTACTCTCTGCGTGCTTCACACAGGAAAACGTGCAGGTTACACAAGTCCTTTACAGCAGGGCAGGCTGTGAGGTTTCTGCAGACTAGGCTGCACTCTTCTATTCAAGCTAAAAGTGTGGCCCTGTGACATGACAGTTGAAGTCACTGCCAGGGATTTAAAGGCATTTATTTTAATGTATATATTTCAAACTGCATTTTCTCTGTGTCACACTCACACACAGCTGACTTAACAGAGAAAAGATAGCTGACTACTGCATTTATTTATTTATTTATTTATTTAGTCAGTTCGTTTTTCTAAAATCCCTCTTCAACAATGTAGACCGGGATAACCAAGATAAGTGACAAGTTCTGAAAAAGACATTTAAGACACTGAAAGATCCCCCCACCCCCCGCCCCCCCACATTACATACACAGTGACTCACAATCATACATAACATTTATCTGCTGTACTTGCGATCAGACATCAGTGTTTTTTTTTTTTTTTATCATATGCTTATTGAAAATATAACAACATCCTTGAAATCTATTATGACTATTCATATAAGAACTGGAGATATCAGATTATCTTATTATCTTCTGCTGTACCTTCACTGTGCAATTTGAAATGAGTAGTTATTCAGTTTTTTTTATTTTACAAGCAAACTTGAAACACAATAATTTGATTTCACCAGCAAACTTGAAACTTTCCTCCTTTGGTATAATCTGCTTCTTCCATTTTTAGATGCGTGTTTGTTTATGAAAATAATCACTGAAGTATCTTCTCTCTAATGAATCATTTCCTACTAACCTACATAAAGGAAACTCCTAATGAAGGATGACTGAAATTCCCCTTTAACCACAAACAGCTCTAGTTAGGCTTACACATCATGAATGCAACTAAAAAGGACAGGCAAAGTGCCAACCTGGCCACTTCTGATTCCCAGAAGAATCTTTCAGTGGATGATACCACTGATACCACTCGCCTGAAAGGTACTTCAGGGAACCAAAGGTGGTTCTTCTATGGCATTGTTCCAAAGAACCGTTTTTTTGGTGTCTTTGTGTACACAGGCAGATCATACACATTTAGGAAGGCAGAGAGAGGACTGAGGCAGTTCGTATTTTCACCTGGAGTGTGTGCAATGTTGGTTATAACACACATGCGCGCGCACACACAAACGCAAGGTTCAGTTTCTGTTTTCCCCCTAGACCAATCCCATTCACCACATCCAAATTAGAAGCTGATTCAGAAAAAAGACTCTTGTTCCAAATCATAATTTGAATCCAGGTTCAGGCTACACTGACCATAAGAAAAAAGTGGTCCTCAGAAAAATCAGTCATCACACCAGCAACATTTAAGTTGTGGGGTATAAGTTAGCTAAATACAACATGGTCTGATATACTTTGTATTTTCATGCACTGTCCATTTCTAAACTCCTTATACCTAAAGTCTATAATGGATTAACTGTACACCAGCCAATAACTAGATGGTAGAGGTTTCTGATAAAATGCACAGTAAATATGTTTTCTCCACAAAATTCAACTGTGGTGTCCTTTGAATCAAAACTAAAGGATTCTCTAAACTGAAGATTACACTGTGGCAGTGGGGAATTTTTGTGAGGTAAAATCATATATTTGAACAAAGACGAGAAATGTTGTAGGCAATGTAGTCCATCTTTGATGATGACAGTAACTGCGATGTCCAAGAAGCACAGATTTTTGAGCCATTTTCCAAACAGATGTGTACAAAAGCGAGAGCGCTGAATGCTACCCACAAACATGTTTGCTTGGTTTGGCAGTGGTGAGGCAAGGGGAGGAAATTATGGAAATGTGAGCTTCTATATGCTAAACTCAAGCTGCTACAACTGCAGTCTTGAGCATTTGACTGGTTTGTAAATTAGTTTCCACTTGTAACATGTGTTCATTAAGGTAATATATTTTCAGCTTTTTTACTTTCTTCAGTTTCAGTTGTGTTTACTGAGCGAAACAGGTGGAATGTTATCCTCACACACTTGCTTCACAGTGTAGGTAAAAAAGAGAAAAGTTTTCTTTGGTACATACTTTTTTGGAGTAAATGAAGAGAGATAGCAAAAGAAAAAAAATACATTTAAAGCTTTGTGTGGTGTAGATTTAAGTTCCAAGTCTTGGCCAAACTTCTTATGGTTTTTTGTTTTTTTTTTGCTTTTTTTTTTGCAAGAAATCAAAGCCTCTTTGTGGGCCTGGATTTGAAATCCTTTCTCTGGCACATAAAAGACGTACCTTTAAACTGGCTTTCAGGCCACTGACAACCATGCAAATTTCTCGGAGGTAGGAAGCCATCTCATTGACGCTGTTTGTTAGAGGAACATAGCCAGGGGGGTTAGGTCCCATCCCATGCGTTCCAGTGTGGCCCACCTTTCTGTGACTGGAGTAGAAGAAGTGTCACAAGCTTGTTATTTACCATTAGCTTCTACCATCCCAGCCCCTTCGCCCCTCCACTGCCAAGCTAATGCAATCATTTGGGGTAATCTCTCCGTAGCCCTGGGAGGTATTTTTCTTTCTTTCTTCTTTTTTCTGGTAGGCAGGGAAAGGCCTGACCCAGTTTGAATAGCGTTTCTCTTTCCAGTTCAGTTTTTCTGATAGACATTGTACTATTAGGACCACAAATAAAAAGTAGATAGCAGATGTCTGTTATATAGCAGCTACTTTATGTAATTTATCCGTATCCTTTGAAGATTCAGTACATATATTTTTTGTAAAATAATTAATTATTTTAGTTCTACACATTCCGCATATCTAGAGATGGTCACTCATGACTTCTGATAATATGATGATGCTAGTAGTTCATTCTGTCAGCCACATGTTTAATATGCACACACCACTTAAATCCACAAATATACTTATTATCCATCAAATATCTCTCCCCAGCATGGCCCCATCTCCCCAACTCTCACGTTTACTTCCACTGAGACCTCGCCCCAAGATCAGTAACTAATTGTCTAATATGCTCCAGAACTCTTCAAATCAGCGCAGCAAAGATCCGTAACAAGCACATCCTTTTGATACAGCAGTGACGAACAGTTTTATTTCAGCCACCACTTCAAAAGGAAAGATGCAAGTAATTTCCCCTCATTTGCACCCCCACAGGGACCCATACATTATTTCAGGAGAGCACTGCTGTTTCAAACAACCCCCCATGTTTAATGCCTCATGTCAGCAGCTTCTTGAGAAAGAGAGAGAGCGCGCGCGAGAGAGAGAGATAGATAGAGATAAAGAATTAAAGCCAGTGTACATTATTAGAATTGAACTAAGCATCATAACCCTTCACAACCACTAAGAAGTCATTTTGCTTGTTTATTCATTTTTTTCTTTCAGATCTCTCTTTCTTTCTTCCTTTCTCTCTCTCTCAAAAGATGATATGCATCTGATTATATTGATGCTGTATGGAAATTATTGAAATTGTCTCATTCGCACCAAAGTTTCTAGAAGAGGTTCAGAAAGGGGCCTGAGAAACTAAATGAAGTATGTAACTTTCACAGAGAGTCAGAGTGTAACAATACTTGTTGCTTCAGGCTCTGGTAGGTGGGGCGTGGTGGGTATATGAGAATCAGGATCTCATATTTTTGTGAGTTACGTGCAAATGAATCATTCCATTAAAAACAGGTGTTTTTGCCTAAAAACGTTTTCACTAGGTCTAAGATGTAGAATGTAGAATGTTATTTTCTTCCATAAACAAAGCATTTTTTACAACTGAAAACGGTATTAAATAATTACAAATGTATATCAATAATATCAGTATAACATACTGCATCTAGATTATCCTTTTTTACAAACAAAAGCAGCAGTAGTAGGAGTAGGAGTAGAACTAGTCTGTCATTATTATTATTTTTTTAATCACGGTTCAAACAATATTAGTGTACCCTCAAATGTATAACATGGTCCTTAAAGTCCAAATGTATGCATGAGTCACTTTTCATAAAACAACGTTTTAATATAGAAAAAATAAATAAACTAGAAAAAAGTTGAGACAGGGTGAATAGAGTCAATGAATACATTTTCAATGGATTGATACGATCATGTTCCCTAACGATAGATAATGAAAGATACTGATGACATACCCATGGCAGCGCCAACCCATTTTATTCATTTTTTTATTTCTAAGATTGTAGTAGAAGCAGTAACTACAACAACTTAACAACAACAAAAACAATAATAATAATAATAATAATAATAATAATAATAATAATAATAACACTAATATTATTGTTGTTGTTGTTATTATTATTACTGCAGTAGCAGTTGTAAAAATTGTATTTGTAGTATTATTTTACAATACTTAAACATAAACTGGATTCTTACCATCTCGGCCCCCTTCAGTCTCAGTTGAATTGTTTTTTTAATAAAAAAAAAAGCCAAAAACAAAAAACACAGTATTTAGACCTATTTCACTTTCAGTTACTTCACAACTCTTGCTGTGTGACTTTGTACAGGAGTGTGTGTTTAAGCGTTAGAGAGTGTGTGTGTTTGTGAGTGTGTGTATGTGCGTGTGTGTTTCAGAAGAGAGGTGCTGGCTGGCGGGTGAACGGCAAAGCTGACAATGAGTTCAAAGCAGAGCAGCATCAAAAGGATGTCACAGGTTAAGACTGAAGAAGGGTACACAGTCCCAGTCTCCACGCTAAGTTTATGCAGTGAGTTGGGTGCCCCAGCTGAACCGGGGGTTTGGTCGTTGTGACCTCGATCTTCAGGGTCTCGCTGGGGCCTGTCAGAGTTTTCCAAGGACATAAAAGCATAAAGACAAGTTATGCGGAGTGTGTCGAGGCAGTAACAACAAAGGTGAAGATTTTGTTATACAGAACTGGAGTGGGAGAGAGTACTCGGAGGTTGGCAAAACTCTCAGTACTCTCAAATCAAACTCAGACTCACTGGTCACCAGTGGCAATAGGGGACCTTATTATGAAGCTTATTTCTCAGTGATAAAACTACTTTTTCTATAAATTTACTGGTTCAATATATGAAAATTGATTAGTAAATGACTGCTTTCCTTTTTTTTTTTTCACAAAGAGGGGAGAGTTAGCCATGATAATATAGTCTGGATACAACAAATTGAGCACTATATATATCATATATAATTTCTTTCATAACTTACATGTTAGTTTCAAAGCAAAGAGTGACTGAAAAACTGAATTGTTACTAAATAATATATTACAGAATAATTTACTGGAATAGTGGGTAAAATCATATACCAATAATCAATAATTATGAAAGCGATAAAACAATTGAGGAAATTAGGTGTCACACATGCCCTGTAGAACATTCTCATACACTAGTTAAGGAATAACAAAGTGAATTAAATGAACACAAGTACGCTAACAAGAAACAAGCTCATCCGGCTCTTTTACTACAGCAAGAATCAAGTGTAACCATAAGTAAGCAGAAGGTATCAAACTCTGACTCACTGATGACCAAAGGTAAGGAACCCTGACCGCTGTCCTGGGCTGGATGTGAGCAGGTAAAGGTCCTTAAAATTCGGAGCCTGAGAGTTTGTAACAGTTTCTATTACTCTGTGGAAGAATTTGCCTGAGAGCCCGGCTTGACAGATTAGCTGGGTTACCCAGACAAAGCAGGGTGACAGTGAAACAAGAGCTACTTTTATGAGGTCCGTAACACAAGCCCAGGGCCATGGAGCGCGGGGCTGGAAAGAGATCCCCCTGATGAAAGTGAGGGCAGTGCTCCATCTTTCATGTCTCCATAGGTTTTATTTTGGCCTGCTGTAGACGGGCCCACAGACAGAAATGACAGACAATTAAGATGGCACAAAAGCAAGGGGAAATTCAGCCGTGGCCTAAATGACCCCACTAGGCCTGACAGTATTTCAGTGCACGCGGGCCTGCCTTTTGTCCACAAATTCCAAGGAAAACCTTCAGGAAAAAAAAATAGGTCTCCTAAGCTCTGGGACTGGTTTCTATAGGTATTTATAGGGATGGCAGATTGGCATGTTTAAACCCTGCCTCTGTGCATCAAAGGAAGGAAGAAGCAATAGAGGAAGGATTTATGTGGAAATTAACCTCAGGCCCTTCAACATATCAAAACAGGCATAAGCTTATGAAGTTTAATTCGTACGTTTTATTCAGTTAAAGTGTGCGTTTGCAGTAGCTACAGTGTTTCTGTGGGACGATGCTCGGATTGATAATGATTAACTCTCTGAGCTTTTTTGGTGCATCTGTTTTAGGAGAGAACAAGATATGAATGAAAATTAACTGTGCCTTGAGAGATGATTTCCAAATGCCTGCGTCTCTCCCCACCCACAAATTAACCTGCCAGACCACCGCTTCCATCAAAGCAGCCACGTTCCACAATGTTCCATAATCACTTCTCAAGTGTTTAAATGAAAAAATACGAAAAAACGTAAGATGTTGATAACTAAAAAGTTTATCGACGTGAACAATGTTCTTTTGTCATCAACATACTGCAGAAAAATTAGTTTGTGATGCTTTCTCATGCATCCCTCATTCTATTTTTGTTTTGTTTTTTTAAATATAGATCCGTTTTTATCTGTATTGATCAGATCTTTATATTGATTTTTTATTCATATCCAGTTTTAGTATTTACTGAGATGGTTTGTACACTCATTTCTAATATTCAGTGGTATAGAAAGGTTTACTGTGGTTGTTTATAGACTATCCTATTCCATCCAAGTGGACTATCCAAGCGTTTAGGAATGTTTTTATGGGTGTTAACAGATGAATATCTCCTGTTCTGGAGCATCTCCAATTGCAGTGTGTGGAAGTTCTTACTGTGGGTATTTATGTACTAATATTTTCCACTGTAGTAAATGTGAGTGTATTGAGGGTTTTTATTGACCAATATGGTATATGTAATAAAAGTGTAAATATAGGTATTGCAGTTTCTGTGAAAACTTAATGCAAATTGTACAGAAGAGCAGTCAAAACCGGATTGGAATCCCACTAATAAGGAGGGTGGAGGGCCCAGGTGAAGCGAGCAGGTTTCTCGCTAATCTCCCTTACTCACTTCCTGGCTCTTAGCCGTCACTGCACAGCCAAAACATGGGGCATATCGACAGGGGAACATCTGAATATATGATCTGCATTAGCATTTTTAAAGCAGTTTCCTTCTCCGCTGACGCCTTCATTTTCTGACCCTGATTTAGGCTCACCCCTGCCTTCAAAATGGGAATTTCCATCAGAGAGAGAGAAAGAGAGAGAGCAAGAGAGAAAGAGAAGGAGAGCAAAAGACAGACAGAAAAAAAAGATTGAGTTGCATGTGTCTTGCTGAATTTCATATTTAACACCAAAATCATCTTCTTTGTTTAAAAAACCTACACATAAAACATAAGGCACTGCATATAAGTTGCCTTCATGTGTGAAACCATGCAGCATCTTAAAGGCGCTTTGTTGCTTGGTAATGTTCAGGTCAGGATTGTTGAAGTATTCTAATTTTCTTTCCATGTCTTGTGGCAGATAATGTGGCAGTAACAACTGTTCAGTGTTGGGCAAGCTACTTAGAAAATGTAGTGAGCTAAGCTATCAGTTACTCCACATTGAATTAAGCTTAACTACACTAAAGTTACTACCCTAAGAAATGTAGCAAGCTAAGCTACAGCAACATGGTAAAAGTAGTTTACTACATCTAAGCTATTTTTTT
>JBBPDH010000007.1:16946972-16960618 GCA_037974565.1 Clupeocharax schoutedeni
GTGTCCAGAATCTACAGCCCACAGCATATTCTCTCTATCCAGTCTGGTCCTTTGGGAACAGAGCTAGCGCTAGTGCTGACTCTGTTATCCGGGACAGGAGAGTTTAGAAACCATGCCTACTTCTGCGCTGAGCGCCGCGGCAAATGCAGTGCGTTGTCTCTGGGGTTTTTTTGAGGAAGCGTAAACCCTCGCGGCGAGCAAAGCGCGTGCCCGTGTTCGGTCTGAAAGCCCGCTAGGCTAATGAGTGAATCTACTGACTACTCAAGTGACTCGCAGATCCGGATTACTTTACTGAGTGACTCAGAGGGAGCCGAATCCAAAAAAGTATCCGAGTATCCGAGCTCTACCCAAGAGTATCTGGCTGCAGTTCTACAAAGTGTAACGTCACGTGTCTATGCACGTTAATTTCGTTAAAAATATTAACGCGTTATTTTTCTCTGTGATTAATTAATCTAATTAACTTGTTAACTTCCCAGCCCTAAGTAAAAGTAATCTATTAAAAACAAAATATAGCCCACACAAACACCCACACATAGAAAGAAAGTATGTATAGTAACCCCTTAGCATTCGCAGATTTTGTGTCACACACTTTTTGTCACACACAGGTTTAGAAAAGTGTGATGTTGTTTCTGTGGTATTTGAGACAAATAACGATCAGAGCAGTGAGAGAAAAGAAACATTTTAAGATACTAAACTTGGATCGGATGGCGATTAGCGGAAGGCTCTTTCTCAGCTGAAGTGTGAGCAAATGGGCAAAATCTAATATTGATGTTAAACTGAGCTCAGCTATGTGTACAGAAATTGGCTGGACAAAGAAGAAATCTTCTTCCTTTCCTCTGGGCCATTTCACCAACAATTCAAATAAATATAAATAAATCAATACATAACAAAACCTCTTAACCTGGTTGCAGGTTTCGGACCTAGATAAGATACCAAGATCTTTTACCATAGGTGTCAGAAGGAAGAGACGATTCCACAACACACACACACACACACACACACACACACACACTGAATCCATTAGACCAGTTCTGCTCCCTCTGAAGACTAGCTGAATCCTAGTTAATAATCAGCTGCATCCACTTCCTGTAGAAGAAAGGATCTCCTGCTCTATAAAACAGCCCAAAGGAAGCACCATCGCATCCCATTAACGTGTATGTGTGTGTGTGTGTGTGTTTGTGTGTGTGTGTGTGTGTGTCAGGGAGGGGTGCCTCGCTAAAGTCTCAGATAAAACCTCCTCAGGCTGCTCAGCATTCCTTTAAGAAGCCTTGCATTTGAAGTGAAAAGCGGGCACGTCATCTTCAGCATGCAGTGAAAAAAGAGTTGCGCTGTTCGTGTGACTTTTTATTTATTTATTTCATTTTTTTTGGAAGGGGGGGCTTAAAATGGTTGATGTCTGTGTGTTGAATTGGAGAAGCCCTGCGGGAGGTGTATCCTAGCTAGGTAGTCCCATCGAAGAGTGAAATCGAGAGAAAGAGAGAGGAGGGAGAAGAGATTAGGCCATGCAGGGAAGGGGGGAAAGCATCCAGAGCAGGACGACCAATAGCTTTGTGACATGTTTGTATAGCGAGATAGGGGCTGGTGGTGCATTGGATAAAGAGTGTACTCTTTTGGCCTGGGATCAGGAGCTCAAATCCCATTCCAGTCCAGCTGCCCAAACAGCAGGGAGCTCTAAAGGGATGGAGATATTCCCCCGTCGACACAACTTTGGGCGCATCTTATCATTTCATTGTCATGCAGCTTTTTCTATCCCTCCTTCTCCTCTCCTTCTGTTTTTTTTTTTCTCACTTCATGAAGCCATCCCAGGGTCAGAGTCCTCTCTGAAGATAAATAACACTCCTTTTAAAAAAAGAAATAAATAAAAATCACACCACAAAAACAGACATGGTATTCCCTTATGAATAAGAGCCATCCAAGGCCTCTTAAGTAGCTCTTAATTAACATCTTAAGAGGTGCGCCGCGCCAGTGCTAGCATCGGAGTGGACGAAAATACAAGTCAGCCTTGGCACGGCCACTGTTTTCACAGCTGACCAGTCTTTTCCCTGACGCTGGGCTCAGATTCCAACCCTCCCCCCATCAGACCATACACCATTCATCTTCAGGTGACGTGTGGAGAAGCCTGAGCTCAGTACCCTAATGACCATGAAAGTGGAGGGGAGAGGATTGGACCAGGATTATGATCCCAATGCAGAAGGCCTCAAAAGGGAGTGGCTGTCCAGAAAAGTTTGGCTTTGGTACAGTACCAGTCAAAAGTTTAACCACACTTACTCAGTTTATACAGTTTTCCATATTGTGTCTAATAGTGAAACGATCTAAACTCTGATCATGCACATGGAATTATGCAGAAAATTGGAAAACAAGTTCACTTTAAACTTAAAATGTAGCACCGTCTGTTGCAGCTTTATGAGGAGGAACTTCAATCACAACTTTTTCTGGCTGTAGAAAATAATTGTTTTGAGAGGGTTGTTCAAAATGTAGTCTTTGACTGATGCTACAACTTTATGAGGAACCCTTCTGTTATGTATGACATGGAACTTGTCAGACTGTGACGTCACTGGCTTCACAGTTTACATTTATAACCATGTTGCTTGTGGTTGATGATGATCATCTGTAATTTATTAAAGTCTGTCCCAAGCTGCATCTTCTGTCATGTGAACATGGCATGCAACCAGGCACTGCAGGGAGTATCAAGTTCTGTGTGCTTTTAATGCTTTGCATTAATAGAGAAAAAATTCACGGACCAAATGAAAACAATTTCCCCAAAATGCTGAGGAACAAATGTACTTGCAGCAGTCTGCTTGCAAGCCTGATTTACTTCAGACTTTTGGTCATCAAGTTTTTTCTTCTCATGACTTCAGACCCAGGTTTAGGCCTGAGCCTGTTTAAAGCTCACTTATAAAGATACATGTTACAAAAAGGATTACAAATGACTGAATTAATAACTTTATATAACCTATTTATGGTGCTCTTGTAATTTTGTTGCACTACTGTTTATTGTCTATTTAAAATAAAAATTTGATTTTATTCTTTCTTGTAGTACTGAGCATGCTAAAGAAATTCCCTAGGGATAAATAAAGTTCTTTCTTATCTTAGCTTAACTGAGAGAAAACTTAAACGAACAGGTGTAAAATAGATTACATTCCCAGTAGGTTCACTAGTAGGTTCACATGAAATATATTACAATATACATTTAATATAACAAAACAGTGAATATATTGATACAAATCGATGTTATATTTATATTTACTCTTTCATTTGAACATAAAAAAATGAAAAAGGAAGGAACTTCTATTGCTGGGATGATCCCTCAGCCTCATGGCACAGAGACTGTAGATCTAAGATGATTGCAGGATACAGGGTAGAAGCAGTGATGTATGTGAGAGGGTTAAAAAAAAGACAGTGTATGACCTTACATTCAACACCAGACACGTACGGGTTTATCTCCACTAAAACCTTGCGAATTATGCTCACAACAGTGGGAGCTTTAAACTTGGGAACTGTTTGGATGAAGATTTGTGTTTGCCTTTGTCTAGACACTGCTGGAATGATCTAAACGTCAAATGTCACAACGCAGAGAAACCTAAGCGCAGAGGAGAGCGGGCTGATACAGTCTCGGAATGCTAAACTGTCAGAGTGCTCGGGTTCACAAAAAAAGAAGAGCACCTTGAGAAGAAAGCGCTCTAAACCTGGATAATGTGTAAAAAATAGTCTTTCATGTCAAGTGAGCATCCCAAAGCAAGATTAGGATTGCCGTGAGCTTGTTCCACTAGTCAGTCTGTTGCCTGAGGATAGTCTGCAGGCAAAATCCAGCAGCTTGCACTCTGATGTCTTTCAGAACCCTTATAGAGGAAATTACCCTCTGTGTTGGAGAAGTTAAAAGGGATCTGTTACATGCAGACACCGTTAAACTGATCATAGGCAAATTTCTCACCTCAACACCTTCTCCTGGACCGTTCTCATCATGGCAGTGACACTGACATAGTAGTGGTATGAGTGTGTGTGTTTGTGTAGCAACAAATAGTTTCTAACAACATGGCCAATGACTGTAAAGCACATTTACATTTATACATTTATGGCATTTATCCAAACGACTTCTATTTCTTAACTACAGGGGACAGTCTCCCTGGAGCAACTAGGGGTTAAGGGTCTTGCTCAGGAACGCAACGGTGGTGCTGAAGGTAGTATTCAAACCCATGGCCTCTTGGTCCAGAGGCAAGTATCCACCCACTGAGCTACCTCCACATTAAATGATATGTGTGAGTTATATTGTGCTAAATATATATATATAAACTTCACTTGACTTGACTTACTGAGGACCAACGCATGTAACAACTCATATATATTCTGTTGAGAAAAGAACCAGAAATGGTTCCTTCATGTAGTTAAAAAGGCATAACATTGGTGAGTCTGGCTTGAAATGTAAAACTGATTACAAATAACGTAATTAAAAGTAACGCACTAGTCGACAGAAATGGTTCTGAAATTACTACTCATTGCTTTATTATGCATGTGGTTTTGTAATTTCCTTACCTGTAGATTGCTGTGTTCATTCTACTTCTTTGTTATTGTTTCTACAACCTTGTTTGCCAATTTCAGCTTTCAGATTTATGATTATTTAGTGTCAGCCACAGTGTGCTATTAATACATGTGTGATTTAATGATGCAGATGACATCTCTCAGACTCTCTCTCTGAGCCATTCAGACTCATTACAGACCAACTTGGATGGCCTTAATGACCACAGTAATGAAAGAGCCATTTATAGCCCTGCAGTGGAGCTCACGCGCTGTCATCCGCGCAAGCGGAGGCTTCTGCTTCCTTCCCATCTTTTAATGCTGTTTGATCCTAATTTCTGTCAGTCTTGCCTTGCTCCTCTCTCTCGCTCACCTAAAAACCATGCTATCACTTCAAATCTTTAGAGGAAGGAGGAGACATTCACTTATTGCCTTTCTGTGTTATCTTCTTTAGTCTTCTCCTGCATCAATATTCAAGCCGGTGCTAAAAAATGGCTAGAGTTCTGTGGATAATACTCCTCAGTATTCTGCTTCACGTGCTTTAAATAATGCATATGCCAGAGCATATATTACCATGACGTCCCTAATTTGGTTTGATTCTTATGACAGTCTGAGCATGGCTTACAGTAGAGAGTGGGTTTGAGACTGAATAACATTCATTCAGAGATGACGAATGTCAGTTAGTCGTGAGAAACATGCTCTGATTTTTAAGTGCCTGAACCTAAACATATTCTGTCTTCATTCTCAGACATTTTTTGCCGGCTAGTCCAAACTCTGTAGCTGGCACGACTGGCGTCTTAACTGCTGAGAGACTGAATGTTCCAGAGGGGGTTACACAATGCATTTTCAAAACGAATAATATTACTGCTTTCTGCTTTACATGCATTACATTATAATTGCTTCCAATTTTACATGCATTACACAACACTGAAAAAGCTTTTAAAAACTCTTCAGCCATTTCACTTTACTAGCATGCGTTTCAGCACAGAGTACAGCAACACACATTTCAAAATACACTCTTTCTACCAGAACAGCAGCTTCGTTCATCAACAAAACTCTTCAGACATTCAGAACACAAAGAGCTGAAAATACTCCTTCTCCGGTAGTGTTGCATTTTACAAAAATACATTGTATTATGGCATAGAATGTACTTTGGTTTAAATCAAATGAAGGAAATGCTGCACAGAATTATATCCAGAATACACAAAATGAATAATTAAGTAATATAACACATACACACACAATGGAAATGATCTAAAACTATTTATAATTGAATGTCTACTCTCTCCTGTGAAGCTATGAATTTGAAGAAACAATTATTTGACCCAAGAGCAATGACACAAAGTAATGTGCCTCCATTTCTCATCAACATCACGCATTATGTCTCATGAGTACTGAAAAGGGTGTATGTAAAAATTGTAATACTGACAATTGTCTGAAAGGTTCTTTCCCCGTCCTTACTCTGCAAACTATTCTTAACTAAGCAGTGACACGACTGTGTGTAGAAACCCCAGCAACAATATGTGCAACATCTTGCATACATGTACAATAGTCTTACATGTGCAATATCACTACTCTGCAGTCATAACATAAGCACTTTCCTCCAGGGTCAATAAAGTTTTCTGATTATGATTCTTAACACAAATACCAGAAGTGCATATCTCAGAGAACAAACTCAGAATTACCTACCCAGGATCAGGTAGTCATCCAATTAGTATTGATGTCATAACTAAAAACATTTCTCTTGTTCTGAGTGTCAGCAAAGTATAATTTGTTTGTTTTGAGCTTATTGCAGAGAAGTACAAGCGAATATACTTGCATTTTAAGGTGTGTGGCCAAGTTCACAAGGTTACACAGACCACCTGATAAAAATTTTAGGATTTTCTCTTTCCCCATTAACATGACTGTGAGAGAGACCATGCAGTTCAAAGACCATTCCAGAGTATAATGATAAAAAAACAAGCAAACTGAGGATGAACTCACAAAAAACAGACATCCTTAACACAGGAAAATAGGTTAACATGTAATGTTTGCAAGTGTGGGGAAAAATAAAAGAAATATAGATGGCTAATGGCTAATGCTAAAAACAAACTAGGCCTTAGCTAGGAGGCTGTAGGTTAGCAGCTACAGTAGAACAATGGCTAAATACTAAATTAAGATTATCAGCTAATTTAAAGTACAGGCCAGAAATGAAATGCCATTAGAGCAATAACACTTTGATGGTGTACAAAAGTGTTTGAGAAAAGTGGAGTATAAAGTATATACAGACAGGGGGAAGAGCCACAAGTGTTAATACTCAGGCAAGGTGGAGCTACAGGCATGCTGCAGAGGACTGCAGAGCAGCTAAACAAATCATGTTTACCTGTTAAAGTCTGATTTAGAAGATTTCTGCTTGGTTTTACACAACCATCATTGGAATTGTGTTGTAAAGATATTTGGAGCTTTTCTTGCCTGTGCGCTACTGGAGCTTTTCACTGACAGGAGAAGGGATGCAGTGTGGTTGCATACAAGAGCTTCTTGAGTAGTCAATTGCAGCACACAGTACCAATTTATGGCTGGATCAGTCGACTAGTTGACCAGCCTAAACAAGCCCTAATATATAGAAAATACTGTAACACTGAGTTGTGTTATGCAGGTTTCAAGATGCAGTTAAAAATATATCAAAACTGCTTAAAATATTTGTTATGTACAAAATGAACAATAAACAATGTTAACACTGTCAGATGTGATGAATAAAATGAAAACAAACACAACATTTCCAAAAACCCAAAGCTATTGAAATAACTTAAGGTCATCCTGAATAATGAAACTGATTAAATCGGGCCTTTTTTGTACAGTGTGTTCAATGTTTGTCTGGGGAAATAAATCTGCTTTTGTGTGAAAGCAATGTGAAATGAAAGTGATTAGCAGCCATAAGAGACACATTTCCATTCTAAACAGCTATCCTGGTGTCACAAATCTATCATAGACTGGGATCTACCAGCAGAAAGTGTCTATTTCACTTTGGATGAGGCCTCTTTCAGAATGGGTGGCCATCCGGAGAGAATGGAATGATTGATTTTTGTTGTCCTGAATAAGGAGGGGTTGGTTCAGGGAGAAGGGGGGTTGGCTTTCTTTGCACGTTGGGCAAGATGGAGACTCAGCGAACCTGTAGGGTAACCGACTGGAGGGGTGGGGGGACAGTTTTCTTCTTGAGTTACCTAATGTAATATTGATGGGAGCTGAGAGGAAAAGGAGACCCGGCTGGAGACTTTGCAGCTTCCCCTAGCTCAGGCCATCTTCTGTCACTGCAGAGCCTTGCCGAGACAGTTTTAGCCTAATTTAATCTGACTTTGAATGAGGCTGTATCAGAGGGAAAATATGAACTAGCATGCAGTGACAGAGACCCAGGCAAAGTCAGGAAAAAAGGAGGGGGGCGAGAATCATGCCTCTTATCAATATTTAACAATGCCTGTCAGAGATATCTAACGCATCTCTTTAAATATGTCAAAGCAGTCTCTAAATGTAAGCTTGGTGGGTCATTTTCATATCCTAAAGAAAATATAGGCTAACTTCAACACCCTATTACTGAAAAAGGATCAATATTAACTAATTCTGACATTTTTGACTCAGAAATGCCTGCTTGTACTCAAATAAATGTAATATGACACATGTGTTCGAGATGCATGGAAAATGGATTAGTTTAACTCATAACATGTTTCACCAGTCTGAAAAAAGGGCCTCTATTGTTGAGTTTCGGTGCGGATCTCCTTGTTTGTAACCAAACGGCAATTTGATGTGGCTTATCTCCATCTTACAGATCGCCGCCATCACCATGACAATATGCTTAATTAGAGCTGTTCCCAGCTACTGATGAAAGGACGCTCCCGTGCCCTCCTGTATATGAACATACGAGACGCTGATGCTAATTCAAAACACCCTTTGTCACCGGACTGTCAGACAGGCTGGGAGGAGATCTGACACTCAGATAACACAAAACCCATCCTCAGGCACTCTCACAGTTACAACTCTATTTATTAAAACATTAATAAAACAAGACAAACAAGAGTTCATTCAAGCAGAGTTGATGTGGCTTAGCTGGCTTGTGGCATTAGAATCACATTCATGTACATTTGCACTTCGAAAGAATTGGTTTTAATCAAATTGCTATCTACATAAATGAGCAATATAGAAAACAGCTACAAAAGTGCAGCAAATTATACATAAGTGCAGTATGAAAACTGAAAGCACTCATTTTTATTAATACACTTCATTGAATAGAATATTATGGTGGCAGATGCAAAAGGTTCACCAGTCTATCCCTTCTATTATGAAACAATAGATTAATGAAAAATAAAATTTACACAGTTGTACAAAGCATGCTGGTCTCCGACATTTGCTTCCGTAGTTTTGTCCTTGATTTTAGTTTTGCTCAAGGACAACATAAGTGGAAGCAAAAATATAATATCAGCAATCATAGCAATGTTCTTTAGTTTCATAAACTAAAGGTTACATAGTTTGATGTGGTTTGAGGTAAGTGTATGTGATTATTGTGTTAATGCATTAACATACTTTCTTGATGTACACTTCCAACCTCTTTGCTACATTAAACTCTCCTGAAAAATGACATACTATTTGTTTGTTTGTTGCTCTAAGGAATAGATTGATGTTTGTTGATACTTAAGTCAATTTAAGTGCAAAAAATGAACATGATACACGTGCATGGTAAGCAACATATACAAGTATATATGACAAGATTATTGCAATAAAAATACAGATTGTACTCATTATAAATAGGAACTTAAATTGACGATGTCTTACTGACGCATTCAGTCTCCTTACACCAGCATCTAAAAGGCATTTTACATATCTAATAATGGCTATTTACTTTCAAAATATGCTTGCCTCTTCAGTTTCATTTTTTTCTCTTTTTCTCTTAAATGAAAGCAGTGGATATGTCAAACTGTGTTAGTAAAAAAAATAATAATAATACTTTGAGTTCTTTAATGGTTTTCTGCCTGAGTCCAAAGCTGTCTTCTTTCATCATGTCCTTTTGGCGGTGCTTTGGAAGACCCCCTTTTTCCCCCACCAGTATTTATGATGTGTAGTGCTAAACAAACTTTGACAACCTGCAAATTTATGCATTATTATAACCTCAGAAATCTTCATAGCTGACCTTTTATAGAATCTTCATGACGTCGCCTGGGACTTTTAAGTTATTTTGACTGGCTCTCACTTTGAGACGATAACATAACAAAATCGGTGAAAACACTGATTAACCCCAAAGAATACTCTTAAAAGTTTTGGAAACTTCTCTCAAGTGAGTGACCCCAGCATTCTCTAAGACTCATCTCTAGCCAACCAAAGCGAATGTCTTTTTTGGACAAGCTGGTGTGATGCATGCTTCAGAAAGGCATACATGTTGTATAGTCAAAATATTCACAACTGCAGCAAAGAGAAAATAGATACCATCATACATTTTTGTATATACAAGCTGGACATAAGGTAGATTTTTTTAATCTAAATTGATAGTTACCCTCAATGGTCAAATGTTTATTTAAATAAAACATTCTTTCAGTTGAAGCTTCATGTTTTAAAGACTCCCATGGAGCATATCTCCCAGTCAGACTGACATATTTGTTGGACACTATTTCTCATGTGGTCAGCGAGCACAAAAATAGGGTAATAGCTTCTATTATCAACCCCTACATCACTGCAACCCATTTGACAACAGTAAACACGGTCTTCCCTCAGCTATCGCCTCCAACACGATGATGGTTAGTCTCCACTAATCTTGTAAAGCCACCCTTTAGAGAGAGGCAGGGGCCGGGCACCAATGTGGAGGATTGCAACCATGCTGCATCTCTTCTCCTGTCCATAGTCAGTGTAAGGTTATAGCAATATCGTAATCCCTCCTCAGAGGCCCTTTTGCGCAGAAGATGATGACTAAATTTCTAGTGTCTTATCACACACTCCCAGGCTGGAACTAGTACAAGGGAGTTCTAAAGGGGGGGGTGGGGTGTTAGAGGGGGAACGCAGCATGAAAAGTGGGGATGAGATGATCAGATTAGGCGGCTATTGGATTTTGTTTGCAGCGCCATGCAATCGGAGTAGAGCAGGCGTTGTTCAAAATGCCCACAGAGATGCAAAGCCTCTGCTGATTTCTTTCACCCATTTTTCTTTCTTTTTTGTTGGGTAGGGGGGTGGGCTTCTTGTCCAGGGGAGCTGGAGCCTGGAGCTCTTGGGGAGGGGAGATTGGGGCAGCAAGGGAAGGAGGGGTAAGCAAATTTAGCACTTGAGGGGTGTGTTTATAAGGTGGGTGGATGCTGGACCGCTCCATGGGGAGAAGGCAGATTGGGATTGAATTGTTGGGGGGAATTCAACAGGATGGCAAGTGTGGTGCCATCTGAGAGTCCGACCTGAGGCTGCTCATGAGGCCCTTCCCCAACACACATCATAGAGGAGAGAAAGGAATAGAGGGGAAGCATTTTCAGGCCCCTTCAATGGAATTAAGGAAACAAGCCTCCACCTCCACATGTCAAGAGAAGCCACACAGAATAGAAGGCGGCGTGAGAAATGGCCTATTGTTGCCTCAATTGGAGCTGCATTCACCAGAGGATGGGGAACCAGAGCAGATAGCATTGACTAGTCATGTCAGTGGTGGCCATTTCTCTGTGGAACTTATCCTTGTGGAGAACCAGACATAGATTTTCTTAAGCTATGAAGCGTATGCATAGATAAGCTAATGTTGCACTCCACCAGTGTTGATGAATAGGCCATGGTTGCAAGTAAATCATTGCTGGTCTCATGTGGAGGACCCTCTCCAGCTTGCCGTATTGATGAGGGATCTATAAGGGAAAGGCTGACTGATTTTCGTTATGGGAGCCAAAGGGAGCGAAAAACTGTAGTCCATCTACATACCACTACATCCAATGATAATGAACTATCCTATGCAAGTAGAGATGATGACAAAGTGCTTGATAACATCAAAAAACGCTTGTCTTCCTAGACAACCACAAACCTCAGAAATGACTTTTTAGAGTGGTCAATGCGGGTTATGATATGTTAGACATCCTCATCATTTATTAAGAGTGGTAAAAATGTTTTAATCTACCACTGAGTAGTTGCAAAAGTTAGAATGTAATATAACTGATTTAAAATCCCACACACTGTGGAAAAGGCTGTACTCAGCATTAGCCATGTCAATAATGTAATGGCACCAATCAATGGCAAAGATTTAGGTTAGATCTTAATTAAAGAAACAACCACTGATACAAATGTTGTTTTCAATGCATCAATATAGCTGGATGGAGCACATACAGGCATTGATCCACGCGCTTAACATTTACATCCCTTTTCATCATCTAGCAGAGATCACTTAAGACCCTTTTTAATTTTTTTTCCCCATTACATCTTAGAGAGACAACTTCAGAACAGCCCTAGGCAATCTGCTTCCTGCACTAACACAAGGTAAAGCAAAGATTTAGAGGGTAGAACTCTTCTTTGGAGCATTAACTTTCATCAGTCAGTACTTGCATTGTGCTAATCGAGGAGAAATTAAAGATGCCACTAAAATCAACAACAGTATCTCAAGCACCAAGCATATGAAAATCAATGGTCTCTGAGAGGGGCGAGAATTCTTATATAGACTAGCATTCTAATGCTGGTACCAACAGCTGACAAATGTCCATTCTCCAGCATTTGGGTTAATGGTGTTACCTCCATCAAGGAATCAGCCAGGTCCTGGTAATTTTCCTCCTTTTTTGTTCAGTGTTATTTTTCTTTGTTTTTTTTTTTTTAGGTTAAGTTTTCAAAGCGGGAGCTTGTCAAGCCTTAGACAAATGAACGAGCCACCTTCTCTTAATGCAGGAACTAAGAGAGCGGAGCCATCTTGAGGCAAGCAGAGACGAGCTTCAAAACGTCCCAGTCTCCAGTGAACAGTAAAACAATAATTATCAAAGGGAAGCTGAATTGATGGATCCCATTAAAAGCAACAAAAACTCTCCAGAGGCCTGGCTGCACAAACATCCAAAGTCAATAGCAAGATTCCCTTGGTAACTCTGACCACAGACCTAGTTTAGAGAGACATCAATCTGGGATGTCAGTTTGCAGGTAATGAAGCTACACTGGATCGATATTCAAGACCCCTTTCTTTAAATAAGGTAATAATGTTAGTATTTCTCCCCATACAGTTCTTTCCCACTCTTGCGAGGAATGATGCTTTGAAAAATGAACTTTGCTCCTGCATCCCTTTCTACATTCATACCTGTTATAACAGGATCTACTAGGCCAAAGAGCAGACCTATTGTGCATCAAAATAAAAGCCACTTTACCCCTCCCTCACTGAGCAGTTTTTTTCTTAACTTCCCATCCACCTTTCTCAGACATGGTCCAATTTTTTGGTCACTTCCCAGGTTCAGATGCAACCATTGTTCCACAAAATTCAATATGTTCTGTTTGAAAATCACTATAACATCATGTTGATTGATCACAATTAGCCACTCTAGGACAGCCTGAGCCTTTCTATTGTCAAGGACAGGTCAGGTATTGTGTGTGACCTTGAAAGTATGTCTTGCTCATTCCTCATTTTACAATAATACTTTAGATGCTGGCTAATCCGAATCAATTGTTACGGCACGATTATGGCACGATACAATTTGTTTCTGCAATGTATGGTTGATGTCCAGTAACTAAATAAATAAACAAAGTATCTCCCAAGCAGTAATTTTTTAGGGATCTTCATCAAATTGCTTACAATGTACAATAATGTCTACAGATATAGTCATTTTGGACAATTTTCATTGACTAGTTCATTCTGAAAGTTTAACATAATGTAAATACTGGCTGCTTTAAACAAGCAATGTAGAAAAGCACTTACAATATAGGATGTTATTCATGTTAGTCATTTCCTTGGCTTCTGTTCTTTTCAATATCACCAGATTTGAAGATGAAAGCTTGCTTGCATCAAACCACCTGAGTCAAGTTATACTACTGGTCACATACTGAAGTAGCCCAACAGGCCGTGCTTGACAGTCATATTTAAAATGCTCTCATCTATAACATTTGCCATGTCATAGACATTAGATTAGATTAGATTAGATTCAACTTTATTGTCATTACACATGTACAAGTACAAGGCAACGAAATGCAGTTTA
>JBBPDH010000007.1:16961702-16975487 GCA_037974565.1 Clupeocharax schoutedeni
ACTGCTGTTCTGTGTGAACAGCCCCGAGATGAGCAAGAAAAATACCGCAAATTTGCAGAAACTGGAGAGACGCTGAGAGACCTCGCGATGTGTACGCGCCGCCATCTTGGTCTATCTTATGGATGCAGTGGTAGTCTGGCATTGCTGCCTGAGCAGGGAATCAATTATTCTTTCGTGAGGTGATGCTGATATTCATACTACAACCCACACTACATCAGTTGGTGTCTTACTTACATCATGTGGTACTTTAATTACACTGGTTTGCTTCCATCAGTGGAACTTTTCTTGCATCATTTGGTACTTTCTGACATGAGGAGGTGCTTTAATTACTTTGGCTGATACTGTATATGTGTCAGTTTGTATCAGCACTAACAGTTGCTGGTACATTATTTACTTTAGTTAGTACTTTATTTGCATCAGATAGTACCATAATTAGAATAACTGGTGCTTTTTTACATTGGGTGTTATTTAAATGCTTATTTTGGTGTACGAAATGTGGACACTTCCACCTCACTCATGCTATGGAATAAGCCGTTTGTGTTTTTGTGGTTACAGCTGGGTTACACAATAACAGGATCAGGTATGTAGGAAAAGCACTGATGTTGAATGTTGTAATATTCTAAGCAAACAGCAAACATTCGAGAACGTTCATGGTGTCTCTTAAATTGATTTATTTTTCTATATCGAAGCCATTCATTTAAAATGTACACAGCGCTATGTAGAGACAGCAAGTTTCCTCCTAAAGTGGAGTCAAAATTTGATAAACATATCAATAATGCATTTATGGCAGCAAGAACAGTTTCATTATACATGCATGTTCTTCATGAAGTGCGGAGAATACTTTTTTCCTCTTCCAAAGGCTGATTTTACTTGTTTCCCTTTGAATTTTATGCATCAAATGTTAATGCTCGTGAAAGTTTTATAATAGGCTTCCATTATCTTAATGCATGTGATAGGGAGAAGCTTCCCTAAATCATGTATTAGGGCATTGTGCTATGTAAAACAGACGCAGAATTATACTATTTTGGGTGCAACATGAGCAACTCTCTTTGTTTTGTAAAAAGGCATTACAATGACAGACCACGCAGTAGTGGCATGCTTAGGTCTATTAACTTTCTTTCTAGTCTGGATTAACATTCCAGCTTTGCGATACATGATCAGCTGAGAAAAATACATTAGAAAAAAAGGTGGAATTGCAAAGTTCTAAGTCCCATTAAAAGTAAAATTCAGTTGAAGTAGTTTCATATTAAATTATATCAGTGTATGCAATTGAGGAAGAAACATGAATGACCTTTGATTTGCAGCAAAAGGCTTATAGATAAAGAACAGAGTGAGGAGATGCTTTGGTTTTGCACATAGGAAACAAAGGTTTTGACAACAGGCAAGACCATTAAGTTGAATATTTATGGTGGTGGACAGCTTCTGTTTATCCTGGAGTAATTACTAACAACAAAGAATCCATCCATCAAGAAATACAATGCATTCAGCAGAACAAGGATGAGGGCTTGAAAAGACCTTCAAATGTAATGATGTTTCTCTACAAGCAGAGATAAGAATAGTCAAAACCACAGTCTTTTCGGAGATTTCTGAGGAGATGGAAAAAGAGCAACTGATGCTGTTGAAGACCTTGGAAAATGTATCCTTGACCAAACCAAATCTCACCATGCAATTGAAGCTCAAACTAAAGCTTGTATTCTTTCATACATCAATCATCATAATGATAGATGATTTGAGAATAGTCTTATCACCATTCAATGCATTTAGGCTCACGTTTCTTTTATGCTTAGGAAGTAAATGGTTCAAAATGTTTTACTGTCACAGTTTATTCAGTCCTTTTGTCTCTCTGTTGGCCTGCTTTATGGATGCTGTATTGATTGAAAATAAACTTGCCAAGGCTGAGGGGCAGGGGAACCTGAGCCACAATAAATGGAGTAACTTTTGATAGAGCGTGACAGGCAGTAGTTAATGCAACAATCAGCGTGTGATGTGCCGACAGGCTAGTTAACTACAAAAAGCATTCTGTGAAATGCTAAATAAAGCAGTCGTATTCTAGATTGACTGGCGCTGCACACAATCCAGATAATTTCCTCCATTTCATAGCCCATCTTTGTAGGAATTCAGCATGATCACATCAAAGAATCCTAATAAAATAGTTTAAAGAATAATAACCCGTTTAAACTGACAGAGGTAGTGATTATTCCAGCTACAATATTTGAGCCGTGTATATTGCGATATTATGATACAACTTCATTTCCCTCCAACTGCTGCCTGTCATCCAAAAAAAAAAAGTAAATTTGTCCATTTTTTTTATCTGCTCCATTGTGTCAAGTTGGAAGAATATATCAAATATTTAATCAGATCAACAGGAAATGAACACACACAGTATAATGATATGAGTGAAGGCGAAATGATTGGTGGACAGCTGGAATGAATGTAAATGAGTTGGTGAACTGGGAGTCTATAAAAAAGGTTCTTGCCTCTAATATGAAAGTGACACAATGGCAGCATTTCACGCTCCTGGTTTTTGCCAGCGGATGGACACCTTGTGTGCAATGACAAAATGATTTAATATGAGAGCAAAAATTCCCAAAGCAACTGCAAGTGATGAAAACAAATGTCATGAACTTTAGATGGAATATGTAAAATTTGACCTGGATGTGGAAAATTGCAATCCAGGCCTTAATTTGGCAGTCACTGGAAAACACCTGTGGTTTCACACTGACCAGAGTAATAATGAATCAGAACATGTGTCTCTTGGGTTAGACATAATGTGCGAATTGAAGAAACTGAATCTTTGAAATAAAAAAGAAAATCCCAGATAGAACTGATCATAGTACGTCTTCAGTTTGCTCACAGTGATGCAAAATACACTACCTGTCCACTTTATTTGTCCTTATGTTTACAATCCACTTTATGAACTTCACCGGCATTATAGGCCCACTAGAAAGGTTTATAATTACAGATTGTAGCTCACCTGCTCCTCTACCTCATTTATATATATTTTTTTTTTCTGATCACAGGACCATTTTTGATCAGCTATTGTTTGGTGGGAGAAACATTCTCAGCATAGCATTGACATTGATATTGCAGTGTTACAGTAGTGGGTTTGGCATCGGTATGACTAGGCACCACCCAAGAATATCCAGTGATGGGTGGTTCTGTGTGTCTGGCAACAGATGAGCTACAGTTTCTTAGGTATAGTAACAAAAAGAACCTTAGGGGTTAGTAGGCGTTTGAGAAGTAGTGATGATGAACCTACTTTAGGACAACAACTTGACAATAGCAAGTGAAAAGAAAACGACACTGCAACATTTTGATTTCTTTATGAAAATGTATAATTGAGAAATTTTATTTGGGGAATAGAATAATCTCAAGAAATGCTATTGTTTGGAAGATGTTTATATATTTACTGCATTTTTGAAGCTTAAAAAAAAATACACTGGCTTTGAATCATTACCTGCGCTACCAGTCTGGTGGAGGCTTTAGTTACAGCATTTGGTAACAGGACTCGCTGAAACATGCGTCCCTCTAACCACAGGGCTCCTTTCAGTTGACATCATCACAGTGAGAAGCATGATACCCTTCACCAGATTAAAAAACAGAATGGAGTTGGAAGCCTTTTGTGCGGTCTACCCATCTTGTGGGTGAGCTGTCTTGCCTTGAGGAAGAAGAGATTCTTGTGGGTAATAATATACACCCAAATAAAGAATTGAATTTGAATGGAAGGGGGACAACAGCAATAACAGGACAATGGAGCACAATGGCCGCCATTTAACCGCTGTGCAGATGAAGGATGGCTTTACGGTTGGGGGCTTGAATAACTTTCTTTTTTTTCCCCCTCTAAACGAGGAGCAAGAAAAGAAAGCAAAGGAGCCAGAAGTGGGTGCAGGGAGGGAGGGGTTAAAGGGCTGGAAAATGGAGATTTCCTGACTTCTGAAGCTTGTGTCAATTTATTATATTTCATGAAGTTTTAACTACAGATTCGTGACCAGGGTTTTCACCTTCCAATTTGTCAGTGTCGCTGTCTGGATCTTTTACTCCTGTGTTGATACATGAGGCGGTCGCATCGTACCTGCCCCAGGTGGTATCCTGCAAAAGGTTCAAAGCTCTCTTGTTCAAGCTCCAGTACAATGCCACCGGGGCCAAAAGTATCAGGACGCCCATTTATGTCAGAGACGTCGCCTTTCTGTTCCCTGCTCACACCTGAGATAAGGTGACCACTCAGATATGCCTGATACAAAGGAGATTGGCAACAATCGGGTTATCCGTAAGCTAGTGATAAACCCAGTTAATCCCCATTATTTGAGAGAACGTAGCTCATGTTAAACTGTCAGCATTACATATGTCATCTATTCATGAGATATCACAGAGATCATCAGTGCTATGGAGAGAGGTGATACATGTAGACTTGACAAGTAGAAGCTGTCTTTAATTGTGAATTAAACATTTGAGATTATCTTAAAAACTTCAAAGTTAGTTGTACTGGCATAGAAACTGAATCTATTTTCAAAAATGTTTGAGAGTCCTAGTGTAAAAACAGTCAAATGTTCTGAATAATAAGACCAGTGCCTAAATGTATGAAATACCAAGAGCGAAGTTGATGTCTGTGTATGAACTGAGTTATACTTTATCGATCTGTTCTGTAACAGAAGTAGGTCATTTTAGTACCTTACTTTGCTCAGATTTTCAGCAGCAGAGCAATGCCAATGGAGCAGCAATACCTAAGTAAAGGCTTAGCGCACTGCGCAAGGGCACAACCAAGTTATCCTGGTCATTTCAGGAATTCAGAACTGTGACCTTGCTGGCTCATTTCTATAGTTTTCTATATTTTTTAAAACAAAAGTTTAAATATATATTATTTAATGACACCCCACATGTTTTCATTAAGGAACAACAAGGAATGCTTGTTAACCAAGTATTAAAAGGTGCTGCTTTAAATTTTATATGTCATTCCTTAGTTTTGGTATCTTGATGGGATATAAGAAGAAGTTTGGAAAATAAGAAGAGAAACCCTTCTTTAAAAAGGTCCAAAATTTTAAACGGTTCCCTACGAATCAAAATGAATAAATAAATAAAAGAACATATAAGTAAATCTTTAAAGACCTGGAAAATATATAATAACATATTTCTCTTGCAACTACATGTTTAAAAGAATTATGAAGCATTGTTTGCATACACTGCTGCTGGTAATTCTACAAAAATGTTTTTTATTCACATTTATGCATTTCTTTAATGTTTTACTTGTTTGGAGACTTTGTATAATATCTTGCATGTGATGTGCTTTAAAATTCAGGGAATCCCTAGCTCAGCAGCTGTAATTAGGCCCAAGTACCTTTGATCAACTTTTAAAAATTGAGCACTATGAGAAGCACTGTGGTCTTTTTAATTCAGATGCCCAGTGCCCCAAGAGTCAATGAACGCTGTTTCTTAAGACACAGTAGGAGAGGTGTAGAGATAAATAGTTCTATAAGGGCAGCACTACTCAAATAGAAACATAAATGAACACTTCAAATTTGCTCACATAACATTTCATAGAGTGTTCCTCAATTTTTACAGGCTTGTGTACTTTGTCCACTGCTGTTTTGTTCATAACTTTATTACTGAGGGTAGTCCCGAGGAGGCTGTCTCCCTCAACTTGACCATTAGTGCATTAGTGGTTTGAACTGTTGTGGTGTCCTGACAACTGGTCATCACACAAAAGGTCTAAAACAAAGGTTACATGTTTCACTCAGATGCCTTTTGGGCATGGTAGAACATAATCCAGTCAGACAGCTCCAGTGATCCAGCTATTTTGAAAATTTATGCAGTCAGGCTATTTTTGTATAAGCCTTTGCCTTTGCTTTGAGTCACCTGGGTCATTTCGTAGAGTGTTTGGGGAAATATATAATTCATCTTAATGTCATTTCTTCTCAAAGGCCGTGAATAGAGCCTCTATGAGAGCTGCCACTAATGTCTGGCGTGACTGACGTGATGTGAAGGCACCAGAGCTGCCTTCCTGTCAGCACTGGAAGAGGACAGACATTCGATTTACATATTCACAACACCAAAACGTCTTGGGCCGCCGGCATCCACGTTCCTCTCCTTGTGATTGCTGTCCCTTTTTTTATCATTCAAAAATGTTCTCTACCTTCATCTGGACACCTTTATGTTGGATTGTCATCACAGAGTTCTGCAGCCACTTCCAGTGAGGCTATGGGTTTGAATATAAATAATAAAAAAGATAAACTATTTGAAACAAATAAAGAAACGGGATTCTAGAGTGAGAGAGGGGAGGAGAAAAAGAGAAAAGAGGAAAAAGAATGCGGAGCGATAAATAAGACAGATACTTTGCTTTATTGTCACAGGCACTGGGAGGTCTATATGAAGTTCTCTTTTATGCACTGTAAGCATAACAATGCTGCTGAGGCGAATGATTAAATACAGGCTCTTCAAGCGCTAGACGGCTCATTGTAGAGGGTCTCCGCTTGCCAGTGGCCCGGCTTGATAAAACCGCTGTGGGCTGATTACTGATACAATTTGCTTGGGTGATTTTCTTTTTCTTTTTTTTTGGAGGGGGAAATGGGTGGCTGTGGTTGGGGGACTGGCAGTTCTGTGGAAGCCTAGCTCCAGCAGGCTGCATAAGCTTTAATAAAATGATTAGAATGTAAATGTATTATTGCAAAATAAGAGCCTCAAGCCGGGCTGACATTATCTGGGTGCAGAGAATGAAAGCACAGATTAGGGACCCACCCATGATTGGACGATAGTGGCAACTTATCTTTATTAAAATTTTCTCAAATCGAGTCTTCATTTTCATGTGATTGAGTTTTAAGCAAATGTAATATCCAGTTAAGTTGAGTTGGGCTGGGGGTGGGGGGACAGGCACAGGCGATGAAATAATTAGTGTAGCCTCTACATATGTTTCATAACCAACCAATTGGATTTGGTGTTTAGTATGTGTGTTTTGGGAGGCTTTTGCATAAAGCAGAGAGGAATGTACTATTACAGAAGGATGATTGAAAGCGTACACCTTTTTAACATCTCGTGAAAATGATTTGTCTCAGAGTGACAGTCCACACAGGCTAGTTATTATTGTACAACAGCAGAATTGGGGGATGAATTTCTCACTCACTTTTTTTTTGATGATTTTCTGAGGCCCAACATAAAGCCAGATCGCATTTAGCAGTCAGATGATGATCCAAATCCAAATGCCCGAGTGCTGGTGCCAGGAAGTAATAAGCTGTAGATCAAATATCGCCGAAAATTGGGTTTCGCTGTGACATGAAAAGTAGTTAACTGTTAATATTGATCTGTAATAGACTAATGCAGTATTCATACAAAAATCTCTACAGATTTATCTGACCAAGTCTAACAAGGCAGCTTGAGAAATAGACAGAAGAAGAAAGAGGGAGGGAGAGAGAGAAAAAAATCACAGGATAGTGCAAAGCTACAATTATATATCCTATAATATTTTACCTTATTTATGTTCATTTTTAACATATGATTTATTAAATGTGCATTGAATAGCAAGGAAATAGCATGTTAAAATATATACATATAAAATACAGTGTGTGTGTTAAAATAAATTAATACTTAAACTTAAAGGGCCGGTTTCCCAGACAGGGATTAAGCCTAGTCCTAGATTATGTAGTGCTGGTAATAGGCATTTTCCATTGAAAAGGAAAGGGTAGTCCAAGACTAGGCTTAATCCCTGTCTGGGAAACCGGCCCAAAATGTATTATATTTAATTATATACTTTTTTACTCACTCACTTGCTTAAATATTACATGTAGGCATCCTGCTACAGCAAGGTTCAGGTTGAGAGGATATAAGAATAAATAAATGATAAACAAATGATAAATTGTGAACATGTCTCAGATAAAAAAAAATACACCATGGGATTCTTAACTAACTATATTCTAAATTGTATATTAAGATAACCCATGTATAAAATTTAAAAGGAAAGGCAGCCTACATACCAATATTTTGTCATTGCTTAGTTTACTCTTTTAATAACATTGTTTATTTTACTTTTCATTTGCAGTGCTACACCATACAGTTTTGTACTGCATGGTAGGAAGTGGGTTTTTGCTGTCATTTTGAGGACCGTTTTCCTTCTTTCTTTTTACAAAAACAAGGATTTTCAGCTTCTGTCCTTGAGACTCCATAGAGTTTCATCCTGCCTTTCTCACACTTGATAAAGGTCACAAACTGCTCCATGACTCACTGACAGGTTAAACTGCGCTTGCTAGGAAAGGGACTGGGGGACATGAAACCGCTCAGGACACAAGTGGTGTCAAGGCTCTCCCAGTCGAACAAATCTCCCTCTTGATCAAGCTGGCAGTAGATATAGTGTTCCAGATATAATGGCATCTCCTTTCTGTCCCACCCACTATTACATGACCCGTGTACTGACCGCATGAGAGTGAGGTCATATGTGACGAGTTAAATAAGGCAGTCTTCCACCATTCACAGAGGCACAAAAAAAACATGGCACAAATTGGTGTAAAAGCAAAAATCTAATAGAAAAGCTAACGTTAAAGCGGTAGGGGCCCGAGGGACATAGACTTAGGGTGAGAAGAATGGGGCCAGGAGTGGAGAAGGCCTGTGCAGATACATCACTGCCAACATGCAGATTTTACTCACTGGGGCCACCAAGATAAATGCCTTTTCTTCTTTTTAAAAGGGGTCTACTACGTCCACGGATCTGTAATTCTGGGTCAGTAATTGAACTTTAGGTATAATTATCCAGCGGAGATAATATTAACTTATAGTCAACGTGTGAAAGGAGGAGTCCATAATTCATCATCTGGGAAAGAAGGGACGAAGGTGGCGGTGCGGACTGGGGGGGTGACTGCATTGTGTAGTTGAAATATGATGGCACCATTTTTATGCTGTCATAATGACAACTGATGTGCTTATTTTCCTCATGCCTCCAGGGGATGATGAAATAGTAAGCAAGCATTCTTTCTCAGGGACGGAGGGACACTCCATCATGTGGACTAGCTTACTGCAGGACGGTGGGGGGCCGAGGGACACTTGGCTGCTTTATACTCTTTCTCTCACTCTCCTGCTCCCTCTCTCTCTTTCTCTCTCTCTCTCTCTCTCTCTCTCTATTTACATTGACACCAGTTTTGTTGGGCATCTTTTCCAGAAGCTCTCGGGATATCTGAGCCCTACAGAGCAGTAAAAACAGCATATGAAGTTATATATCAAATTCACAAAAAACTCACGGTATTCAGAAATCACGATATTCTGTAAATGCCTGATGATATTCGCATAATGTTCTGTAAATACCTCTTTTATAAGAGCCATGTCATTTTTAGTTTTAAGTTGGCATTTTTTAATACATTCGGATGTGTTATGACATTCTTTTATTGATAAAAAAACTACATAGTTTGACTACATAATGTGATGATTTATGTGTTTAGCGCATAAACAACACATATACATTGCTGTTACTTGTAGTTACATTAGCCTCATAGCTCCAGTAAAAAGATACAAAGCTCAGACAATATTTGGGTTAAAAATATACAAAAAATTTACTAAATGCACTAAAATATGACAATTGGGATAATTTATGGTTTGACTACACCAGATCAACACATTTTCACATATTATTCTATTGTCTATTGTTGTATTTTTACCACACTTGCAGTTTAACCTTAATTTTACTCTCTCTCTCTCTCTCTCTCTCTCTCTCTCTCTCGCTCTCTCTCTCTCTTTCCCTTCTATCACTGAAGGTGTAACATCTTTATAATTGCCTTTTAATTATGTGTTGCATTTTCCCCCTCGGCTCCTGCTGATTAGCACAGCATCAAAATGTTGGTAGGAAAAGTGTGTTCTTGTGGTCAAACCCCTGATTTATTGGCAGCCATCTTGTCAACTGACACCTGGGATTCATGAGTTCCGTCAGAGCAGCAGGGGCCAGTGGCCTGAAGAGGCAACATTTACAATAGGTCAGAGAGGGAAAAAAAGAGAAGCAACGGCCTATGCTCCTCTCCACCACCTGACACCGACCCATCCATATCATTTGAATAATGAACTTTATTGATGAGAATTAGTGGTAACAAGCCGTGAGGTGCCCAGCGGCGGCCGGCTGTCACACCTCGACCCCTGCACACCCCCAGTCAGCCACGGCGGCAGTCATGTAGCAGCAAAGACGCTGACCACCATTCTCACCTGTACAAGAAAACACACTAGGTCACAAGTCTAATATATAGGTCAACAAAAGTGGTCTGCTGGTGTTTTGTGTGCAAATATAAGTGAAATATACACATACACACATTATATATATATATATAATTATTGACAAAATAATAATTTAAGGTTGCAAAACTACTATTATGACTTTACATTACATTTCAATGTCCACAATATGGCAATAATAAAAATGTTTTTTTAATCACATTTACAGTATATTTCCTATTCTACTTCTGCTAGTGAACACAAATGTGCACTTGAAAACCACAGAATTACACATACAGAGTTTTTTTTTTTTTTTACTAAAGAGCCATTTTGGTTCCTTATATATATATATTTTTTTATTGTAAGTGTGTGAGGGCAAAGAACATTTTAAAAAGTCATTTTAAACCACATGATATAAAGGTTTTATACCAATCAGAGCTTTTGTAGAAACAAGAGCTTTGACCTTTTATGCACTTATGCACAAGTCACTGTCATTTAACTTTCATAGTGATATTCCAAGGAACTCTCATAAACGTTTTTTAATAGCAGAGTAGTAAATTGTCGAAAGCAGGATGATTCAGAGACAGACCTTGAGCTCTGAGAAGGAAAAAAGAATACTTTGCTTGGCATGACAATGTCACATTTGTATGAGGGCTTTGAACCACAAAACAAGGGTTAAAAAGAAACTGACCTAGAGTTTGACGGGTGACTGATAAATTGAGCTGGAGGTATTTAATCTTCTGGCTAAAGTTACATGAAGCTTATATAACAAATTACAATGCCCACAGGGCAATACATCACCGGAATGATCTGTACTCTCTCTCTCACACACTCTCTCTCTTTCTCTCACTCTCTCTCTCTTTTTCTCACACACACATGCGCGCACACTTTTAATAGGAAAGAATTTTCTCACAGAACATGAGAAACCCATCTGATATGCTGATATATCTACAAAAATGTGGCAAATGTATCCATGTATGCCACCTCCTGACATTATTATTAATTGAGAGAAAATGCACAGTTGCTTGGATTAAATAATGTTAACTGATATAAATATATCGACAAACTACAGTCATGTTGGCTGATCAACACATTGCCACCTATCATTAATTACGGTTTATCATTAAACCGTAACATGTGACTTTACTCAAGTCTCGCTTTCTTTTCTTCCTGCAAAAAAGGCAAGGAAAAACTTTCCTCTTTCAGATTTGGCAAGTTCTTTCTCTCCCTTTTTGTTCCTTCTCTCCCTTTCAGATTGTCCCTTACAGCAACTCCTCTGATTCTTCTCTGAAACTCCCTTCTCCTTCCAGCCAGTTGAATATTTCACCCAAATGCTACAATAAAAATTAAACTGAATTAAATTGATGTACAATGTTAGGGTGCGTTTTTAGGATTATTCTTCTCTGAAAAGTGAAGAAAAGCGAATTAAAGCTTTATAAATACATGCAGTGCATGCGGCATGTCTCATCTAAGAAGTCATCAGAAAAATATAATATTATAAATGCTTAAAAATGATTTAATTTAATCTGCATTTCACTGGATTCACTGATATCATGACAGAAAAAAACACTCACGCAGTCATCATCACCATCATTTTATGCACCGATATTTGGAAAACAAAAGCCAAGTCTGACATAAATCCAACACTCTACAGTGCTTGAATATTACTGTTCACCTTCAGTACTAAATCTCTTTTCAAGGCTGACATCTGCTCATCATACATGTTGAAGTCTGAGTCGACTTAACTCTGTCCTGCATCTGGAAAAAGTATTTTACCCGGTGATAAGCTCCAGCATACAGAGAGTAACTGTGGCCAGGTGCAGTTAATTGTTGAGGTAAGCTTTTTCTTGGTATGCTGGAACAGATAGAGCTGATAGCGGCTATGAGCACGCCAGTTCACTGTCTCTCTCCCATAGGTGTCTGAATCTAGAAGCTAAGGTTGAATTAAGGTTGCAGTTTCCTCCAGAAATTATGAAAAACAATAATTCAAAATACAGATATTCCAAAATATACTAGCTAAAAGAACAGCTCACTCAGACTTCACAGGAAAATAAAATTTTAAAAATATATATTTATATATATATGAAAATGTGCTTCAAAATTTTGTTAATTTAGTTAGTTGAACACAATTATGCACTACAGTTGTAATTATACACATATATCTGAACTATATAAAGTGTAAGGTAAAAGTCACGAGTGCTCATGGATGGATGGATGGGCCTCGTAAAGGTGCTACCGATCCATAACACTTAACGCAAGAAATTGAAATGCACCCTGCATGAGTGTATCTGAAGCAAACTCTATCCATTTTAGCCTTGTGCTCATCAGTAACACCTTCCAAGCAGGCATTATCGTTAATTTCAAGGGTTATTGAATTTGCTGACTATAAAGACTGAGCTAATCAATTTAAGCCAGAGGTTAAGCCGCCAATCAATTAACACACCAGATAGTTAGGAACACAACCTTTTTGGGAGTCCGATGGCACTCTGGACTATAGATGGCATCTGCATAGCTGCTTCTGCTTTAACATATAGACTGTCTGCTCTGTTTCCTCTGTGCAGGTCAGCCAGAGGCAAACACCATATGTAATCTTCTCTCATCTCTGTCATGAATGAGATTAACATTTTGGAATGTTATTGGAAATATTGCACTTATTGCATGATTATGATGTGCCTAGAACATAGAAGTCAGGTTTAGTCATCATAAATCAACTTGCTATCTCATTCTTTCATAAGTAGGCAATCCAAAGAAGGCAAAAATGAGAGGGTCAGTGTCCAGTACAATCACAGATTGAGCAAACCTGACATCATGAGCAAAAAGTCAAAATGTTTGAACATATAAGCCTTTTCTTCACTCTTTCCATTTTTCCATGTTTAGAATTATGGGGACCTAACAAGGACAAAAGTTTGAGCTAGCACATATTGAGTAACTGCAGTCAGAAACACAGTTGGAAAGAAGTCGTTTTGAAATAGTTATGTGGACTAATATCTTCTCAAGCAGAGTCCCGCACCACCCAGGCGCTCAGGCCTCTCCCTGGTGTCACTCAGCAGCTTTTGAGGAGGCTAAGTATAAAATCACTGCGCGTACTAACAGTATCTGTCCTTCGCAGGATACCAACACTCGGCCAGTGGGGACTGAGCAGGTAGAGCCTTCACATCAATCTGTCAGCCCCCCTCCCCTTCTCCAGATAAGAGAAATTCCAGGGCTGAGATAACGGTGGACATTCAACTTAATACCAAGGAAGAACTTTTCAGCAGCTCCTCACATAGACTCTCTCAGATTGACATGAGCGCTCCTCCACCTCTCCCTCCTTCTCTTTTCTTTCCCTAAAGAAACCTCCAATCATTCCCAGTAGTTATGGAGGGAATGTTACATATGTAAAATATATATATGTATTGTGTTTTGTGGTTTGATGATACCATATTTGATGTACGCACTCCTATGACTAACAATCACATGAGTGTCATATTTTGACATTGTTGACATTAAAACAGACCAGAAGTCAGAAATGCTTTTCGTCCAAAAACAACCTCAGAACTTTACGATGCTTTTTATGACGCTTACGAAGATTCTTCAATTGGCGTTGTATTATTAACTGGCGAAGGGCCAAGTCCAAAA
>JBBPDH010000007.1:16975587-16991985 GCA_037974565.1 Clupeocharax schoutedeni
CCACTATATTAACCACTGGGCCGCAGACCGGTATCGCTCCATGAGTCATTTGGTACCGGGCCGCACAGAAAGACAGAATAAAAATATTTTATTGCTTATCAAAGTCTGAAAGATCTTTTTGAGAACAAATCACTCGTCTCGGTTACGTGATACAGTACATCAAAAATTTAGCCCATAAGTTACCAGTAAAAAACTGGACTGCAATTTTTTATTTGTTGTATCTATACCAGTCTGTGTACATTTTGTTTAACATTAAAGTGAAACTGGTTTGTGTTGCAAAAAAAATTGGGAGCTGCTGTACTAAAGAATTTAAGAGATTGAAGACCCTTTCACACAGCCACCTCCACCTGGGAATGTAAATATTAAACAGGAAAGGTGTCAACAAAAGCTAGAGTCACAATCTCAGTAAAGTTGTCATGAATCTAAATATTTCTATTATAGCCTGCAGGGCTCAGCATTTTTTCAATACCTGTGTTCTTAGGTCTATCTTTGTGAGTGCGAGTTTCACATGATTCACATGATCATGTGTATACTTGCACGGCTGCTTCTGTGTGTACATGACACAGCATGGCCAGCAAAGCAGAACGTTCATTTTCACGGTTGAGTTTTTAGTTTTGGTGAAAGATTGTGGGAGTGTACTGTTTTAATTCAGAAATGAAGGAGGCTTCCTGTTTAACAGGATTTTCATGGCATGTATAAAGGTTTGCATCCCAGGTAAAACAGCATTTAAGGGCTTCATGTGTGAATGACTCAAAGTCCAAACTTTAAGCTCTTCTCAATAATGTTCTGGGTTTTAAGTGTGAAAGGAGCTTAAGAAACACAGAGGCCAAGCGCTCCCATTGCTACCTTGAGAGGACTGGAAATATTTATCTGCCTTGAATGACACTCCATCCCTGATGAGGTTATCAACAATTTCAGATACACATCTTTTTGAACTTGTTTCCTGCCCTCTACTGAATTAAAATCCATAATGTGAACCAGAAATCAACAAAGGGACTGCTGGGTAGTCAAGGGCTCAATGTGAGGATGGGGACAAATCTCATGTAAAGAAGAAGGTCACCCCAGGAGAACTTTCTAGATAACTCTGGGAGTGTTGAGAACCATCTTTACTCTCACAGCTAACTGACAACACTTGCAAAGTGAGTATGGCAGACAGATGCTTTAATTGTAATCTCTTTAGACAGGCAGATGTTTTTGTCTGCTAAATAAATCCAGCTCACACTGGGGGAGCAAGGACATGGCTGCGGCGAGGAAAGTCCTCTACAAGCAGAAACAAGACAAAAGTTAGCAGAACAACCCAGTCTCAAGGCTGGAGCTGGTTGAGTTAAAAAGGAAAAACTGTCGTGGGTGTGCGTTTTCACTGCTTAAGCTCTAAACACGCATTAAATTGAAATCAGAAGGGCTGAACTGGCTCGTGACCAGCGGCTAATCGGTAGCAAATCTCTCTCACAGCCTTGCCTCTGGGGAGGAACATACTTATGACAGTATGCAACCAATTTTCTGCAAGGTTAACCCATCCGTGCCCAGACTTCATCTTAAACCAAATTCCTGGGGCATCTGGCCTTTAGAATGTTCTCTCATGTAGGACTATGCGTGTGGACCTTAATCCACAAATATATAGTTCACTCAAACATGCTCATTTACAACTGCTAGTTAGCATGCAGTCTACTGAACCATTCCTTTCTCATGCTTATATCTAATGTGCAGATCACTCCTGTACCTAATATGCAGATCACAACTGGCTGAGCAGTTACTGAATCACTCTCTTAACTGTCTTATATTCACAACTCAAGGTGTTGAACACATTACTGTGTTGGAGTTATGTGGATGGATGGCAATAGCCCTTTACATGTATCTGTTTAAGCTGTGTGCAGAGAAATAATCAAGGATGAAAGACATTGTAGGCCGTTTCTGGGTTGTATTCCCTGGTGCTGTTGTGTCTGGCTTTTCAAAGATGTTTCCCTTGTTTGACTAAGAGGGGCTATTATAGTGTGATCACAAAATGGACTGTGGTTTATACAGAAAATACATAGTGGTGTCATCCATTCACTTTTTCACCTGACATTGACCTTTGGGGGCAGGAGATGAGACTGTTTGACATGGCCAAGGTAATTACTCTCAGCACTCAAGACACTGAGCACAACAATGACCCACAAGGACAGACATTGTCATGCAGAGCGCTGGTCTTCAGACAATTGATTCGGCCCATATCATGGCTATAGACCTGACTCAGACTAAGGAAGTGCTGGCCTTGCTGTTTCTGCTGGAAAGGAGGAGATCAATAGGCCATGCTACATTTAGGAGAGGCCTGAACAATGTTATGAGAACTATGAGAACCCTTCACATCACCCCAAGCCCAGGCGGGCAGCCTTGGCCATAGCCAATTGTTAAAGTAGAAATCTTTTGCTGGACTGAGACCTCTGTTTTCAGTTTTGTTTTTGTTACCTTGAAAAGGTGATGACCAACAAGGCTGTCAGCAGTGTCGTTCAGACTCTTCGGAAAAAGTGTCCAGAGTGAAAATCTGCTCTGTGAAAAAGAACCATTTGTGACTAACGGCACACATCTCAGACTTACAATATAAGAAGTCTTACATGTATTTAATTAGCTAGTACTGAGTGCTGGCAGAAAGGACATGATTATGCAAAACTCCAAAAATACAAATAGTCAGCTAGAAGGAATCAGTGGTTTGATTTTAAAAAGAAACATGTAAAAGTACAAAATAATTTTCGCCTGTCAGCACCAGGATCAGGGATTACTGATACTAAGATTATCACAGATGAATGTAATTTATAGGAACGATCCAATATTTTTTCACTCCAGAAAGAGTGTGATACACTTGCAGTCAAAACAGACAAAAGCTAAAGTCATTTAACAGAGACAGCGAAAGAGTATTGGACTAAATTATCCAAAATTCAAAGATTCTTATCTTTTTTTTTTCTTTTTTTTTAACCTGTAGCACATCTTTCTTCTCTTTCTTTCTTCGTTTATCCTTCCTTTCCTTTATTCTATCCTTTCTGTTTAACCCACTCATTCTCTTCTTTTTCTGTACAAATACAATACTGGGCCCATCCTTGGTCTCTTGTGACATTACAGTGAAATTGCCTGCATGTTTGATGGGCTCCAAAGAGGCTGACCACACAATAGACACCCTTTCTGAGCATGTTAAGGACTTGTATAAAGGCTTAAATTAGTGTTGGCCCAGGGGCCGTAAATTTTCATGGGGGGGGTCAAGACTGGTTCAGCAGCCACTAATATATTTTATTATCTTTTCAGTGATGCTGAAAAACAGCTGTTTTGGTGCTGTAACAGATAATTCAAGAGAGGGGGTTTTGTCTATTGGTCCCGCTGGCGGACAATGGAGGCCCATCGATTGGAGGAGCTCGACATCACAGACGCTTGTCAGCTGGATAAAAGACCATTATTTCTGCCAGACCGGCTTGATATGGCATTGCGAGAATTAGCGCCGAGCTTTCCTGTTCCATCAACCCCATTTTCCTCCTTTTCTTTCTCTCGTAATCATCACCATCTCCTCCACACCAAGGAACCGGTCGCTCTCTGAAACAATGGGCCACCAAATAAATGGGCCCGAGGTGGCAGTTGATGGGAGAGGAAAAGAAAAGAGAAGAGACTGCCCATGACAAAGGGACGGTAGCCAGGTCAGAGGTCAGCACTGTGATCTTATTGTTGTCTCTCTGGCCTTTTAAGAAAAGCCTCTATATTTCATTAGCTTTAGGCTAGAATTTGGTTCAGTTCGCTGTGAGTCGAAAAAAACGATAATGACAAGGCAGTGTCTCATTAGAAAAAGCCAGTATGACATTTCAGCGACACTGTGATGTTATTTGAGTGATTTTTGTCTCTTTTGTTCTCGTGTTACAGCTATGTGCACAAAGATTGAGGAAAATGGTCTACACTGCCAAACTAGAGCTTTCTTATTTGACCCATATATTTTATTTCACATTAAAAAAACTTCACCTCTCTCTCTCTAGTCAACAATGAATGTCATCCCTAATGCAATACAAATGCTTTGGTACAGTTAGAATCTATTAGTTGATTAACCGTTAATGCAAGAATTTAGCCTATTAGGAGTTACAGAAAGTCTTTGCTGTAAATTGCGGCTATCGCACTGCATCAAAACAGAAAGCCCTGCTTGATATGGACCCCATCCATTGTCCAATTTGAGCAAGAGGACAGGAGGAGGGTATACTCTGTTCTCAGTGATTAATAAGTTCCAATTTTCTGAGAGATAGTTTTCTTATATCAAGGAGATCCATTTCATCCACAAGATCGAAAGTTAGCAGCCGCCGGCATAATTGATGACCTCCCCAGTCAAGCGCTCCCATATTTATCACCGCGTGACCTTTTCGTCTGCTCTCATCAATCATAAATTAGAGGTGCGCAGGCCAGCCGAGGCCTGGCTCCTGCACGGCTTTGCCCCCTTTGTCCAGGGGCCTCCTCCTCTTCAGCTTGGTTTTCGGGGGCTACTGGGGAGGGAACAGGCTGAAATCTGCAGTTCAGCACCTCTGCTGTTCGGGGCAGATGGTCATCGGCTCGGGCATCTGTCAAGCTCATCGTTGCTCACTATTAGCACTCTCTGCGCAGCCTCGCTTCATAAGTCCACCGCTGGCTGGAGTAGAGGCCTGGCGCAGAGCACCCGCACACCCTCAGGAATCTTCTTCTAGTTCAATTTCAGAAGTCACAGTTGTCTCCAGCGATAACAGATGCATGTCATAATTTTGCATTCATTATTTCTCACTTGTAGCCCTTGCATTTTATCATCAGAGGTACAGACTCAAACCTGTCAGTATAAAAGTGAAATCAGTTGTAAATGCCGTTTTCAATGACAGTCTATAACTAGCTGGAAAGAAGGTCTGGCATAGAGCATGCATGATTCTTCCAGAAAGTTGCATGAACTCTTAATCTGCTTTTGGAAATTGTAGAGCCACGAACTACCGTCAGCTCTAATCCCTTACACTCTATACTGTGTATTTATAACATGACTGGTAGTCAGTGTAGTTTTGACTGTGTTTTTTCCCCCTGGCAAATATTCCGGCTGATTTATCTCACAGATCTATCTGTGCCTGCGTTTAATCTTCCCCGTAATCTTGTTCTACTTATAACTCCACTATATGGCGGCTGGAGGTTGTTCTTGTTTTTTCTTTGTCCTCGCAGTACTTAGGCAGTTTGTCCTTATTTGTCTCCCTCAGTTTGATCATGGGTGTCTGCTTTGAGATCATTTGTGTTCTGGAATGTGGCATATGGATAAAACTGAATTTTCCTGAATTAGCAATGTAAAAGATTTGAGATATTGAAGGATTAGAACAATGTTAATGGTGCATCTTGGTGATCTACAGCACAAATGCTGGAACTGTAGCTACAGGCAGGCAGTGTTTTAAGGGTCAGTTTTATTGACATGGATTTTAGCACTCAGTAGAGAATGTCCATTAACACAGACATTTAACAGGGCAGCTTAATGTGAGCCTGCAGCGTCGGTCATTACTCTCCACTCAGGACGTCAAGCAGATAGAGCAGATGAAGGAACGTCTTTATTTTCCAGTGTGGAGAAGAGGGCTCTCACATCTGTCTCTCTCTTACTAAAGGCACCCATTAATATTTATGAGAAATAAAGCATTAATGTTGAAACTATGCTTTTGGGGCAAAGCCCTATGACTCCTTTATAGTGATTAACACCAAGTAAAGGAATAATTCATCATCTGCACTGTATTAACTCACAGCATTTCAAAAGTCCCCTACCAGGGAAGGTCACTAATTAAAGAGTGATATTGGACCCAATTATAGATTTAAAATGGCTAGCTTAATGGTGGGGAAAATCACCAACACATTGATACCGAGCGTGTGCTTTTGAAACATCGTGTTAGACCACTGCGGGTCTTAGCGGATCATTAGTCACCCAGTGTTATTCCTCTTCGAGGGAGCTGGATCTGAGTCCAGCAAGCCTGACTGCTCTGGGGCTTTGAATTTATAAACATATTGATTGCATTTTCACCTCTTGGCATAACATGATCTATCTGCGTGCAGTGTGCTAGGGGGCTATACCGCAACAGGACCCCAGGAACTACCAGCAACATAGCATATGACTTTGACACTGGGTTAGTGTAATCTGGACATACACTCAAGTATCATCATTTTCATTTCAGTAATTAAAACTCCTGCAAAGGTTTTGTTACCATAAAACAGATAATGGTCCCTCGTTACAATGTCACTAAATACTGTGTAGTTACACATGCAGCAGTAACATGCCCACTAGTATTATAATCATTGTTATAGATAGATTACAGAGGTACATTATCTTTCCATCTTTTCATGATCTGAGCTGTTCATCCTTAACCAGGGTCACAGGGGTGCTGGAGCCTGTCCCAGCAGTTATGGGTAGAAAGGCAGACAGGCTGCCAGTCTATCCCAGGGCTACAGTGATACCGTTTGTGTAAATAATGTGTATCTACTTGCACAAGTGTGTCTTGATAGTCATAACATTATAGTTTATTTTATGTAATTAAATACAACAAAACCTTTTTTTCTTTTTGTTTTTACCAGTTTGACTGAGTGTGATTACCAATATTATGAGAGTACTTCTGTACAGGAAATGTCAAGAAGGAATGCCTTAAAGACAGAACTTTGGTTGGGTTAAGAGTGGTCACAGTGGGTCATTACAGCTAGCTAATTATTGGGAAAGTTGGCATTTCCTGTGCAAATACAGTGTGTGTACTCTCAAAACATACATAATCAAACATGTGTATGTTACCAGTAGTTACATTGTTGTTGCATAATAGTTATTATGTAGTTACTATGTAGTTATTAGGACATTTTTTAAATGCTTTCTTTGTTGAATAGTTTTTGTCTGCATAATGATTTGACATTTTTCTTTTCTAAACTATTGTTAACGATACCCATTAAAACTATTGTTCCAATGGTGGGCTTAAAATCGATTAAAACCGACTTTTAATGTTGGGCCACATGCTTATCTGGGATTGCACTCTGTAATAGAAACATGACATTTGGATAGATTTGTTGCTTGTTGTTTCTTATTGGTTTACTTGATGAAATAGTAGTTTCTGAAACATTCTATGCATTTACAAAATATACAATCTAAACGTTTTTATTTATAGATCATGTTCACCTATCTACATCCCATCATAGAAGAAGAGCAGACTCAGTAGACTTCTTTATGATCTCTACACGATATGACTTTTGTCAAATTTCTGTACAGTTTTTTAAAGAAAGAAAATCATTTGTTAACAATTTAACCATCTATAAATAATCAATAGGGTCCAAATCAAGTGGAACCTAGATATTTACAATTATAGTGTAATCTATTTACAGACTGATACTCATATTTATCGAGAAAAAAATATACCTGCATGTATTCTTTTTTCTAGACTGCTGTTACTAGGCCTGGAAATGGTTCATATTTCACAGTGCATAGTTTCATTTACTAAGTGTTACGCCTCCTCTGTTAAATCCTCCTCTTGCTGTCAGTATAATGACACACATAAAAGTGTGTTTGCACTCATATGCATTTGACCAACCCCTATTGCATCTTGATGGACAGGAGCAGGAGTGGTTTTCTCAGACTCTTAGCAGTGGGGTCAAACACAGTTTAATACATCGTCCATTTCCTGATACACAACCCACAGGAATCTTCAGGAAACAATACATCATTCCCGACTGGGTTAAAACCTTAGAACTCTGGAGTTATTACTGTCATATTGTTATACATTTAAAATGCATTATAATGGTATACATTACATTAAATTGCTAGATGTTTAAATGGTGTTATCTTATGTAAAAAATGTGCATTACATATCATGTTTAGACATACTTATTCAAAGAGTGGTATTCATTATATAGGTAGATTACATTCTAAACCAAGAGTCTATTTGTTGTTTCGAATGTTTAAAAATGACATGAATGTGAACAGAATGCAAAGCAAAAGCCATTTTTTCTTGTTGCTACCTGTATGCCAAACACAAATTCTAATAAAATATTGTTTCTTCTACACAAATGTAGTATGGACAGAATATTGATGATCCATATCTCTGACTCGTTTGTTTCATTGAGCCACGAATGAGAAAAACTTGATTACTGCAACATCCTTTTGTTGTCTGAAAGCTCACGTTTTTACAGTGTGTTCTGGCATTTGGGAAGTAGATGAGGCTGTGTGTGTGTGTGTTTGTGTGTGTGTGTGTGTGTGTGTGTGGGAACAGGTCATGGCTCTCTTTACATATATTATCATGAGGTCAGAGTTGGACAGGGCTTCCAGTCTTCAGGCTGTGTGTTCTGTCTGTGTGCTCCTGTATTTCCATTCAGTGCATGAGGTGCAGAGGGGTGACCCCTGCACAGGCGGGGTCGCGTGGGAGGTCGTGTGGAATGGCCTATAGCGGCACTCCCTGACAGCTTTAAGCAGATATCTTTTTAACCATTTATTTAGATTCCAGAGTTAGGCTGGCAGTACAAGAAAATGAGTGTGACTCACTATCTGCTGGGAGAAAAGCAGGCCCTGAGTTCTCTGCCCTGTGACTGCCCAAATTAGTCGCGCACGCGCACACACACACACACACACCTACAGACACACACAAACAAACACGCACACACAGTACTCTAGCTCTGGTGACCCTAGATCTTCACCGGTCACTAAAGATTAGAGCTTCATCAGTTCTCTGAACCAAGAGTCCATCTTAGTTCTGATGGTTTGACAACATACATCCTAATTGTGTGTAAATAAATGCTTCAATAGCTTCCCTGTCCTGCTGCTTAGAGAATAAAAATATTTTCAGTTGAAATGTATGATCTTTTTTTTTTTCCAAATAATGCTTAACCATATCTGATGCCTTCATTCATGCGCACACACACACACACACACACACGCTTATATATTTGAGTTCTCTGGACAGTACTAAAATATTGATAAAGTTATATTTTATATGGAAATCTAGCTGAATTTACATTAATATTTATGTTACAATATTAGTAAATTATATTTATCTCAATAATTTAGCACTAAAATGCATAAAAAATGATAAGTTGCCACAAAAAAAAGCAAAAAAAAATATGGAGGATATTTGCGGGGATTTTCATTAACAATTATTTGTTCTATAATCGACCGTGAACTCTCAGCCATGACTTTGTGAAGGAACACTGTATAAGTGTGTGTAAGGGGTGTGTTATATTAAGCAGCAAGTGAACAGCCAGTTTGTGAAATTCATGTGTTGGAAGTGAGAAAAAGTAAAAAACAAAAAAAAGGCAACTCTGGCGAGGTCGAAAATGTGATGGCTAGACGAGGATTTTTTAAATGGCAGGTCATGGTTAGTACCATGTCTGATAGATCATGTTTATTTTACATATGGAAGGCTTGGTGCATGTGTTTCACTTATGTGAGGAAGAGATGGCACCAGGATGCTCAATGAGAAGAGGCAGTGTGATGCTCTGGGCAATGTGTTGCTGGTACTTTGGTCCTTCACTGAAACATACCACCTACCTAACATTGTTGCAACAATATTTTCTAATGGCAGTGGCCTCTTTCAACAGAATGACACTTGCTGAAACACAGCAAAAAGTTCAGGAATGGTTTGGGGAACATGACAAAGAGTTCATGGAGTTTCCTAGAGTTTCCTATACAATATGAATTGTATAAACTAGTCTAATTCAGTGAGGCCCCATCGCACAACTTACTTGCTGAGGGACTCCTTGAACTCTTAAAGGACCTGCTGATAGAAACCACAGCACACCTTTAGAGTCCATACTTCACTGTTTTAGTGGTATGATTGGGACTAACAGATATATTAGATGTATATATATAAGCATGTATATGTTTATCTAGGGCTGTGACATGTCTCTTAATGCTCAAAAATAGTTCTTTTGGCCTTAAACATAATCACAGTATCAAATACACAAGATGCCATGTATCAGGATTGGATTATAGAGTGGTCTAGTCGGTCTGGGCCTAAGGGCCTCAAACCTCCAAGCTCTAATGATAGGAACAATCTATTATATAAGGTTATAATTGTAATATATTTAATGTACAACGTTGTACATATAAGACAGATAGTGCTTGGATATTAGCAAGTAGATGTAGCCACAATGTGAAATACATAAATAAATGTATCTATCCAAAGTGTTGGTCATAAAGTGGCCACCTGTACCTTGGAGATCAATGTTTTATTGTAGTACTGACACCGAGCTTTTTGCAGATTTGAAACTATGCATCTACAGTTATTGCTGCCCATTGCTGACACTTGTGCCCACAGCCATATAGGACCATTTACATTTTATTTGTTGTGCTGGCAGTGGATTTAAATGTGGGGTAAACCTATTTTGTTATTAAGAAGTAAAGTGAAGGTATGCATTACAGTTTCTAATTATATACGATTTTACTCATGCTTTGACTGCATCACACTGCTTTCATCTGCTCCTTATACAGCCCCTGACAATCTAGCTGAATTTACTTCGTTCAGTCTGAATGGCCTATGTATCTTAAAGTAAAATGTACTTTTCTATGTAGCTGAAATAAGGGGGTGTCAAAGAGAAGTAGCTCAATACAAGCGATGGGGAACATTTTGATGGGGATATTCTGAGGCACTAATAGGATTTTGTTCATTTTTTGGACAATGTCTGGCTGTGATGGCCGAGTGGTTAAGGTGTTGAAATCCATTGGTTCACAGCAATGTTTGACATGCATACATGCTGTTTTTAACAGTGTCCACTATAAAGATAATTAAAGGGCCAGCCAATGGCACCACTAAGCTAATCTTGAGCAAGGTACCATCCCACACACTGTTCACACACTGCCTGCACACTACATCACTCAGGTGAATGGGTTAAAGGCAGCAGACTCATACAATTTCCCCAGGAATCACTAGAGTTAATTAAATAAGAGAATAAACATTGTTTTCTTTGGGGACACTTACCTTTGTAAAATGTTTTCATATACCTGAGAATGTTTTCTCTATCAGTTTACATAAATGTAACTGACTTGAAAACATTTTAATGTTCTTGTTCTAATGTCAGCACTCAATCCTGTGGAGGAAAATATGTTCTGTATGTGTTTTCAACAACAAATGTTCTTAATTAAAAAGAAACTGTAAGGAGGACATGGTGTCAGTAAACTTTTGGCAGTGGTGTATGGGTTTAGTCAGTAATTAAATCCTTCATTTCTGCACCTTCATCTTCAGTCTCTTTTATAATGTCGCCTTCTTTAAATGGACAGCAGATGCAGGAAATAGTGTCCTCTCTCCTCCTGGCACAGGGGAGGAAGAGCAGAAAGCAGCTTGTGTAATTAATTTCTTGCCTGACATCCTTATTTCAAGCCTGAGGCCTGATATCGATGGGTCCAACGAACCCAAGCAAACATCTTAAGACAAACATGATTCATTCACAACACAATTATCTGGATTGTACATCTTTATTCCTGAACTGAAATCAATGGATACAGTATAAATATCAGAAACAAATATCTTGCATTTGTTTAAAAAATGATTTTAACCATTAATTGTAATGGTTTAGAAATAAATGATAAATGTTTAGAGTTATATTTAATGTTGACATTAAATAAATCCACTGGATGCAACTTTATATTCACCTAATGCACTACATTTTCTCGATTTCATTAGTTTTGCATTTTCTTAATGAGAGACATTAATGTGTCACAACCAGCTGATATCCAACACAGTAACAATGATATCTAATGTAAAAAGTGTCCAGCTCCCTCCCTGTGGGCTCAGACTGTTACCCAACACCACAACGGCATCTCAGGCCACATATGCTGTGTGATCCAAGAGGTGGGGAGTGAGGTGGATGTGGCCACTCTAAACAAATCAACACATCTATTTCTCAAAGCCCCCCTCCTCTTTGGAAGGCTGAACGGTCACCTGTGTTTGCTTCTTCCCCATCAGTCACTCTCTGGTGGGGGATTAGTCACTAGCTTCTCTTCCTACCTAGGCTGGCACTGTCTGTTTAGCTAGGAGGCGAACTGTCAGGGAAAGTAAGACAAATGGGCTGCCTTGATTGACTATTTCCTTAGATACTGAATCAATGGCCTCATTATCACTGCAATTACACTGCTAATACAAACAGATGCTGGGGGGTGGACATCTGCTGGGAAAGATGAGACCAGTAGATCTGGAGTCAATAGAGCAGAGGAGAGCAGCCCTTAAATACAGATATTCGTATTCATGCACAAAGCAAAGTGTGTGTGTGTGTGCTAGTGTAAACTGCTGATCCTGAAGTGTGCGTAAATACTGCTGTTCTATACCTAACCCTTCTGAAACCTTAACCTCAGCAATTTCCTTGTACGTAAAAATTGAACATGTTTTCACTACCAAGTGCATCAAAAACACAAAATCCTTTGCACTAAAATAGGCCACAATTTGACCTTGTGTTATCCAGGTATATTGGATTTCTGTGTATCTCAAGCATTTATGTAAGATGTTGGGTCATGAAAGAAAGAACAAATTTGCACATCAAATTATTTTCCTTGTTCTATAATTCAGTGTGGGATTTTACATTATGCACTGTAGAATACATACAATACCTCTCCATATACAATGCCTACAAAGCTTTTTGCCAAAAGCCACTTGAGAGAATGCCAAGAGTGTATCAAGCTGCATCACGCAAAATGGGAGGAAGATTTTTATGTGATTAAAACTCTACAAGTGTTGTTTAGTGTTTTCACTATTACTGTAACATGTATAAAACTGTAAAAACAAGGGGAGAAAAATCTTCAACAGTTCAGATTTTTACCTGCATTGTTGTTATAATGACGGCCTTTATAATGATGTGATTTGCTCAGGATGGCAGAACTGTCATGTGTGTTTCCCCTCCAGAGTGCCTCTCTGCTCCACAGTTTTGTCTCCTAACAAAGAGCCCTCTGACTTCCATCCCAGATCCATGATCCGTGTGATGGAAAAGTGAAAAAGTGCAGAGACGCTTCCCTCCTTCACTGCTGACTGCGATGCCACGCCAGGAAGATACGGCCTACCTCGTCTCGCCCCGCCGGCCGCCTGTGTTTGTTAGGCCGAGCGTTCAGAGGCTGTGCCCGCACCTATTGTCCAGCTCCGGCCAAGCAGGGGCCCTCAGGAAGGCGTCCGTGTGGAAAGACCGCCTTCTTTCTCTCCCTTGCCTTTTCTCACATTTAATTATCTCCTTCTCTCTGCTCCCACGAAGGGTCCGCAGACCCCTAATGATGAAGCTGAGAGAGACACTGTCAGACAAACTCTCTAAGAGCATGAGGAAGGAATGCTAAGAGAAATCAAACTCCTCTGTACAGCACCAGATAGTGGCATGAATGGTATCAATATGAGGTTATCTTCTTATACATTGTCATTTATTAAACATTACAAACATTGAAGAATAGTATAATAACAGTACACTATATCTTCCTTTAAATTCATTTTTTATTTGTTCCCAAATACCTCACTGAAACAGCCGAAGAAATTCTGCTGAAAGTACAGGAAAGTTTTCAATCAATAATGTTGGTAATCAAAATTACATTTTTATTGTAAGATGATGTGCATAAACACAAGAAAACAAACTGGTGGTTATACTGTATCACTTTTAAAAAATGATAATATAAAATAGTGTAATATAAAATGATCAAATATAGAGGAAACAAGGAAAAAGCAGGAGAAAGAGTAAGGAGGCGTTCCCGTACTCCTCATCGACGTGGAGAGGCACGTAGGGCTAAAGAAAGGCGAGCCGTGTGGGTGCACATTGAGTTTTTGCAATGCCACGCAAGGCTGAGCATCTGTGGTCACCCGGGAGCTGAGTGGGGGGTCAATGAGAGGCACATTTCTGCCGTGTCACCTTAGTGTCCAGGAGAAAGGGAAATCTTCATTTGGTTTCATCTTTTGTATTGAGCACTGGTGGAAAGAGGCCCACAATTGTGTTTTTTTTATGCAGCGTTAGAGTGAGGTTTAGGATTAAGTCTAAGTGTTAGATAGAGGTAATGGTTATAGCTAGAGAAGTGCTAGAGTAGTGGAGTTTAGTTTTAGGGCACAATTCCCCACTCTCATGTATTAATTAAATATCAGTATCTGAATAATTCATATTTACTCAATTAAGATTAACAACTGAATTCGGAGTTCATAGATATTTAAATGAGCGTCAGTTTAAAGACAAGCTGAGGGCCCCCAAGTGTCCCAACGGTCTATGGTTTAGTCCTATCATTGGGAGATAGTAGGTTCAACCCTTGTGATGCCATAATTGGTCCAACTCTCCAAAGGTGTGATGCTAGACAGCACAAGTGGCTGATTTTGCAGAAATCCAAACATAGTGAGCAGCCCAATGGCTGTGTGATTGACTTGACTTAGTGAAAGGTCAAAAAGATTCGGTGAAGCTTCAAGTGTCCTGGAGGAAACATGAGCTTTGACCCTCCCAGTATTGGCAGCCTTCTGGGAAAGAAAACTGGAAATTGCCAATTGCTGAACAGAGAAGAAATTTATCCACAAGTATCTACAAGGAAATGAAAATGAAATGTTTCAAGAATCTAGTCAGAAATCTGAACTGAACTGTCGTTTACAAAGTAGACACAAAATTCAGGTGTTACTATGGTTGCTAACTGGCAACATGCTTTTGGTCATTTCTTCAAACATCAGAATTTAATATAGTATTAAACTGATGAAGCAAGCTTTAGTCAGTCAGCCAAGCTTTAGTCTTTAGTCTGACCACCTGAACAGGAGTAAGGGAAACTGGAGTGAGAGAAATTGTGTACATTTGATTTTACTATCTACCACATGAAAAAACTCTAAAAACCTATTCAACCTGCCATAAGTGCTTCACTCAATCTGTCGATGCACGTAACACACTCTAATAGGCCTGAGAATTGTGGTGCAACAAGGACAGACAGGAAGGTGAAATTAGCCCCCCTACTCACGCACCGATTGCATTTGAAAATCACCTAATTAGGTGATTATGTCATTAGAGGGATATATGCATTTCCAAAACCCCCAGTGAGCAGCCTGGCTGAAAGAAGAGACTGAAGTCGAGCTTATTAATCCATTTAACTCAACCGCCCGCTCCCAGCCCCCCGCCCCCCACGCCAGAGACACAATGGCCAAAGAATGTAGAAGATAGCTTTACAAAGCGCACCTTTGAAATATATACAACAATGACAAATACCTTCTTCTTTCACTCAAACAAACGGCCTCGCTCATTTCCCAGCCTGCTGACTTCTGCTTTTTTTTTGTTTTTGATAAGGCCTCGTTGTTCCTACAATGGTGAATTGTACGTTTTTGATTGTAATTATATATCCAGGCCCCCATGAAACATGATAAGGTTTTGACTTTGATTCCTGTCAGTGATAATATCGTAGAGTAAGTTAAGGTAATTAAGTTGAGGTAATTTTAGACGTGACACGCCGGTCTTGGTCAATTACGCTCGGCAAAAACAGTTGTCGGGTTTATTAGCACGCCCCATCAATCATTTGAAATGTTCATTTCGGTTAATGGATCGAAATGAGTTTTAAGTGAAATTAAAGCAGCAGATTAGGTTTGATGCCTCAGCCGAATGTCAGCTGCTATCGACTGACTTTCATCCTCTTACTCTTTCTTGGTTTTTCTGGGTTTCTGATTGTTCTGTGTGTATTTAGGTCTGACCTCTCTCTTTCCCTTCCTCGCTCATTCCTAGTGTGAGGTGTTTATTTATTTGGTATGTGATTTGTTGTCTCACTGACCACATTATTGGCTTTTTATTGGTATGGTCATTATTCAGGTATTCAAATTTTCTTCTAAATGTTTAACCTGGTTTTTGGTGCTGATTCATAGTGTTTCATAGTGATTCATTTCAAACCGAAAGGCACACACTTTCACGCACTAACGCACCCCCAAACACACTCCCACACACACACACACACACAAACACACACACACACACATACACACGCACACCAAATTCTGTGGCCTTTTGGAAGGCATCCCATCTTAAAATCCTAATTATAATCACATTCACTATAGATTATTTATTCTGGGTTAGCATCAACTAAACATTCCAGTGCTCTAAAATTGTTTTTATTTCAGTACAGTGGACAGCAAACCAGTTCATCCTGCTGTCTGAACAAATACGCCTTTCATCCTCCATTGGCCTGATTCTGTTCGCTAGAGGTGTGTGTGTGTGCGTGTGCGTGTGTGTGTGTTTGTGTGTGTGCAGCACCTCTAGCAGCCCAACCTTCACTGGTCCTGCAGGCTTTGGCCTACAGGCCTCCTGAAACAAGCAGCCACATGACATCAGGGGACAGGCCGGATGCTACTGATGCAGTGCCAGAATGAGAACTGAACCACAGGCTGCCTCAGATCCTGTCTATGTGTGTGTGGGTGTGTGTGGGTGTGTGTGTGTGTGTGCGTGTGTGTGTGTGTGTGTGTGTGTGTGCGTGTGTGTGTGTGTGCGTGTATA
>JBBPDH010000007.1:17013558-17029798 GCA_037974565.1 Clupeocharax schoutedeni
CATCGTTTGGAGTGCCCTGTGTATGTAACTACAGTCATCGTTTAGGAGCATCGTTTGGAGTGCCCTGTGTATGTAACGACAGTCATCGTTTAGGAGCATCGTTTAGGAGTGCCCTGTTTACTGAATAAACTAATCTGCACATGGAATCCTGGGTGCCTGCCTGCTGATTCCAGGGAAGCTCTCGGTCCCGGGGGATTAGCCCTCGCCACCGCGACAGGTCTCAGGAATCTAGTTCTTCTGTATCCTTTCAAATTCTTAGAAGATGTTAGCAATATGTTGAATGTGTATTATTACACCACCTATCAAACCGTCCTTTCTTCTACACTGATTGTCTTTCAACTATTCTTTTAAACACTGCAGATCTCATCGCTAAGCTGTACTTTGTGTGTACTTCTTTTTGTACTTACTACATTGTGCTAATGCAGTTTGGCTAATGCGAATAACAATCCAATTTCAGCAAATACTCGGTGATCACAGCAAAAAGACCTGAAAAGAACTACCTCCAAACTGCACTTAGACAATAATTGAAATTCATTGGAGATAAAGACTTGTTTGGGTTGACAGTTGCAGCAGGCTACACAATCACTGGAGTGATTTTAAGGCCTGGAGTAGGAAACATTAGCAGCTGTCAGGGCCTGCCAGAGAGAATTCGCATTACAGCAAACTCTATTTAGTAATGGAGAATTCAATTAGGGATACTCGCCGAGCGGCCTTATTTCCCATGGGCCTTGGCGGAGAGGCAATATTCAGATTTCATTGTCAGCGACTCGCGTATGCTGAATGGAGAGACCGGCATCTTAGTCCACTCGGCAAAGTGGAAGCACTTTATATGTTTTCTAGTTACATTGCAGAGACTCTGTATTGTCTCTAAGTGTTGCCTTATTCTTGTGTTATTAGTCACCTGTGAAACATCATGCACTGTTATCTACCTGCACCTGATATTTACAAACACTTTTTATAACTTTTTATGTCTTTTATATCTCTGTCTGCACCAAAAAGCTTCTTCATAAGATGTTCTCAGGAAGTAAAATATATAAAAGACATTGAATTAAAATCACATTAAGGCCATGAGAGAGATAGGGATTGATTTAGGAAAGCCACCATCTGTCATGATAAAAGTCTACTGTGCACTGAAATCTGAACATGGGGACTGCATAACTTCAGTGTTATGAAACCATCCCTCCACTCTGTTTATGGTATTAAAATGTCTTCAGTACACCTGTCCTCTCATGAAATTTGATCATCACTTGACATCTTACAAAGCGATACTACTTCACTAATCCAGCAGCCACCAGGGTCAGGACAGGCCATAAATCCGGCCTCCTAAGGACCAAGACACAGAGGAATCAATTGACAGCTTAAAAATTTGCACATAAACCTCGATTACATCCAAGTTCAAATGCATAACTACCACCAAAAGCCTGGGAGAAGCAAATTTGCTCCCGCTGGATGAGATTTCAAAGCAAGAACGAGCTGACAACCAGGCAAAATCTGCAGCAGATGATGCTGAACGCTGCACAGTTGGAGCTGGTCCAACATTTCATAGAACTTCTGGGATATAAAGGGTCATACGAGAGACTTAATTCAATCTCTTCCTCAATCAATTATCTCTGATTTAATCAAAGCTAATGCAGTCATAGGCAGAACAGTGCTGAGGCTTGAATGCGTCCAATCTCGTGCAACTCTCTAGTACACTCCTTACCGAGGGATCAGATTAAAAAAATTGTGCCTGAAGGAACCCACAACTGGGACAAAAGTGAGAAAGTATTGCAGACGTTAATGGTGCACATCAGATAGCCTCTCGACATACATATTAAATGACAAAAGACTTGTCATGATCAAACATGCCCCCAAGATTTATCTCGAAGTCCAAGCAGATCACATAGCCATGCTGAAGAACTGTAAACTCACTCTTCAACTCCTGACACCGCATATATTATGCATGGAGCTTCGCTGCTTGCCTGCTGCTTCTGCGTTCACTTCACAAATGCATCCTGACAACAGGTCAGATAAAATTTGATCACTTTTTTTTCACACGTGCCAACGTAATCAGACCTGCTGCATGGGTCACCGGGCACAGCTGAGGAGGGTCAATCTGCTGGCATGCCCTTTTCCCCTCTCTCTCTCTCTCTCTCTCTCTCTCTCAATGACAAAGAACAAAGACTTTCAAACCCTTAGGAGTCCAGAGCTGACAATTAAATGTAATTATGCAGTTATTTACATGACTGTGTAGTAGTTATAGACCAGTAAGAATGTTTTTTTTCTGCAGATCAAAGATAAGTAACTTTTCATTTAACTTAAATTATAATAATTATCAAATCTATTTATTAACAATCGTGTTATCAGTTGAATATACAGAATTAGTATTTTTGCCAGAACAAATGTTCTTCAATGTATCAGGATAAGCTGCAGGTTACATGAAGAGAGAAAACGGAAAGTAACCAACAAGATTATTTTTTCACCATTTCAGAATAATTTGTCTTGATATTAATACCTGGTAAAAATGCAAAATGATAGTTTTTTATCAACAAACAACTAGAACTTTTTATCAAATGCAAATAAAAAATGTGGTATCAGCTGAAAGCTCAGAATCTCTCCACCTGTGTCAGTGAGAACTTATTTTAGTGAGAAATAATTTATAAATATGGGTAATACATTATTAATATAAAATGACAGCATGTTTTTGTCTTTATCGTGGATGATAACTGTGATTTGTAAGAGTCAGTGGAAAGCCTGTGGCAAAGTGCTTAGTGTGGGTCTTTTTCATGAACCCTCTGAGGATTTTCAGCGTCACCCCCGACCGAGATGGTGCCCTTCACTCCAACTGTGCCTGTTCGCTCATTAAAAAGTGGGGCAAAGTCGGTGGCAAAAGTCCTTTGTAGTGATGTCGAGGTTTTTTTCTTTCTTTCTTTCTCTCTCACTCAGTCTGGCAAAAGTTTTGACTGAAGCTGTTTTTTTTTTTTTTGTCAAGAGATGGGGTAGGGGACACAACAGCGACCATATGTTCAATGTGACCCTCATTATTCTCAATTAGGGCAGCCATCCATGGAATGGTCTTGCTGATAAGAGCCCATAACACCTTTGGAGAGGATGGCGCATGTGTCCCTCTTCAGCGGGGCGGGAGGCGGCCGGGTTCCTGGAAGGCGTACAGGAGAGATCAGCCCACTGCAGGGCGTCGCAATGGATGACTTGATTGAGAATAATGGGGGTCACATTGAGCAGCTGATGTAAGGGGACTAACCTTATGCCTACTCACTAATGACATTACCAATTTGGCAGCACCATTCTTCTTTTTCTATGGGACACAAAACAAGAGCCGTGTTTCATGTGGGGTGGAGAGAGATTGTGGTGCATGTATTGGCTCAATTGAGGTTTTCCACTCTGTGTGTGTGTGTGTGTGTGCGTGTGTTCTTGCGTGCGTGCGTGTGTGTGTGTGTGAGTGTGTGTGTGTGTGTGTGTGTATGTGTGTGTTCATGCGTGCGTGTGTGCGTGCGTGTGTGTGTGAGTGTGTGTGTGTGTGTGTGTGTGTGTGTGTGTGTGTGTGTGTGTGTGCATGGCAAAGATTACCCAATAGGTAAGAACAGGCATAACAGTGTACGTGTGTCATCCTGTCACTCAGTAACATCAACACTTTGTTTTACTACTTTGTTACATGGAAAGTGTATTAGTTTGTGTTCCTTTCTGTGTTATCGTTCAAATTCTGCTGAACTGAGATGAATTTATGGCTAAATAGTAAATTTCACAGTAAGCAAGATAAACATAATTGACCCATTTCATTCTGTGTTTCTTCCAAAGCTTATTATTAATAGAGAGTTACTATTACTATGATTATCTTTTCTGCATTAAAAGCCTAATTCAGATCTGATCTGTCCATCCTCTGTTTATTGATCCAGGCAGCTCTGACCAGCTGGTGTTTAGCTCTCTCCACCCAGGCTGCTACATTTACACTCTCCTTCTAGATGGGAAAAATCCAGCGTGGCTGTGTCTGTTTCTTATCAGAAATGCTGAAGGCTTTTTAAGAGCATAAGAGGAAACAGTCCAGCTTGACTGAAACAATTAGTCATGGATATTTAATCATTTGTGCATTTAAATGTTTATTATATAGTATGCATCACTCTTTAAAAGTGTTTTCAATTCATCTGGTACATTTTTTTGTTTTGTTTTGATTTACAGCACTTAAGAGTCACTTGCAGCAGTTCACCCAGACTAAATAATATTTATTTAAACCAAAAACTGGATGTCATTTCAGAAATAACCAAAAGGACACAAATCTAAAAAACATGTTCAATGCTATTAAGGGTTATAAACGATGCAAAAAAAATCTTGATCAAAACTTTTTAAAATGATGTAATTTGAAATACCTGACATCCATTTCCAAGTCCTAGATTCCTATAAAGAGTATTGAATTATTTTTCCACCATGACCTCATTAGGTTTTATATAATAGTATGGTACAACCCCCAAAACTTGCAGCTTCTTAATCAGTATTCAGGGCAATTGCTTTTTGAGAACCTTAGACGGTTTAGTGTTTACAACAAATGCCTCATGGTGAGAAAACGAAAGAAATCTGAAGAAGCATGATCTTTGGATACGGACAGTGGCTACAGTGTGTCTCAGTTAGAAATGGTTTGGTAGGACCTGAGCAGACACACTCCTTGAGCGTAACCCTGCCTGCATCTGCTAACCATAATCAAACTCCTCTGTGGAGCTTAAAAAAGGACACGGGCCATACAAGTTTGAAATTGATGAGTGCACTGCTACAAGTTCATGACTTTGACCCACAGGGCATTTGATCCCTTGACATTGAGTTTATTTTTCCAAAAGCTACAGCTTGATATTCCAGCACTTAATTTAAGAGAGCAGTTAAATCACGGGGGCCATAATATGTCAAGCGATCCCACTGGTAGTCAGGCGAGCAGGGGCCAAACAGTAGGTAATGAAAAAGCTATGATTGCTTTTCTGTCTCACCAAATGACAGTTATCACCTCGATGACCTGCTCGGGGCCGGGCCCATCTAGAAATGACACGCTAAGGCATAACGTCATCTAACGGGGTAGTTACAAAAATCAATACAAAACCCATTTCAAAGATACTCGGTGTGGGCGAGAGAGGCCCCCTTGCCGCCGTTCATTTATTGAATAGGCCTAAGGGAAGAAAAAACAAACTTTTTTTTTTCTCTGCTCCACCCCGCGTTAAACTCCTCAGCTAAGGGGGTCTAAGGCACATCAGGCTGATGCTGATAATCGGATTCACAGTCTATTACTTAAACCCTGCAAGGGTTAGCTGGCTGAGGGCGCTTGAGCTCTTTGCATCTGCATCCCTGATGCCGTTAACGAAATGTCAAGTTTGAGAAGAATCCTTCATCCAGCTCCCATTCCCTGGAGGAATCGATGACAGCGTTTTGAAAACACATGTATCCTGAGTGGCTGGAATCTGCAGTTATCTGCTCAGGCTGAGCAACCACACCATTCCTTATTCTGCACTGATTTGTTGTCGATACGCAATCAAGTGGGAGACAGAGGGCACTGTTTTGTGAAAGTAAAAACGCTAAGGAGTGTAAAACCAGCTAAATGAACAGGGCACACATCAATCCAGACAAGGCCCATCACCCAGGTCTGATGAAAAAAAGCGACAGACACAGACAGCTGCGATTTATAGACAGGAACTTGCAGGGTGTAATCTAAGGAGGAGAATGGGGGGACATCTTCTATTGTTAAAATTAAGCAACCTAATCTAAGTGTAAAATATTTAAAAAATCTAAAAATGAACTAGACTAATAGACTAAGGTCTTATAAATGCAATGAAAGAAGAGTAATTAATAACACCCCCGTTGGCAGTTCGATTAAATGTGTGTTTTTGAACTGTGGTTGGGTTTTCCTGGCTACCTGCAGGTTGTAACACACAGTCAGTGCTCCTGGGAAACGACCAAACTTCAGGTGGGCATTATTCAATCAGCCAATCAGAGTGGTGTTAACCTTTTTTTTTCAAATATGTAATTAAAATTAATTTAGCCATTTCACCTATTTCCGCTCTAATCGTGCATGTATTTAAACCTTAGCTGTGTCATAATCTTCTATTTGTTTCAGAATGGAAAATTTCAGCTTCATTCACACTACCCTGCAATACATACTGTCTGGAGTGCCTCGCATAACACACACACTGCAGCCATAATGTTTCAGGCTCTTCCGAACTTCTTAAAACCTTTTTTTCTGCCACAGTGAAAGTTGCTTTGGATAAAAGCTTCTACTAAATGCTGTAAATGTCTTGATGTGGCTTGACCCTCACCTTCCCAGACAAATAGTGTTGCCTGCTAGAAGGATGAAGGGGGAGGAAGGGTGCTGACACTGCTGACTTTCCAGCACTACAGCAAGACACCATAGCACATGGTGTATCAGCACTGAGTCTGATATGTTATATTGTTGCGGGAGTAGAGCAGAGGCAGTATGAGGGGTCATCCTCTGGAGATGGCAGGGCATCACAAGCAGTTTTGGTGGTGAAGCTCACTGTATTTGTCTCCCACTGCTCCCTCTGAAATCTTTTTCTTCTCTGCTCTGTACCGTCTTATTTTCCTTGCCTTCACCAAGCAACATCCTTTGTGTACCTTGCTGCCTCCTCCTGCTGATGTATTTCCTGAACCATGGGCCTGCATCTCTGAGACAGAGTGCTGGCCCCAAGGTCAAGGCTGCTACTTCCTTGCAGCACAGAACCCACAATATGCTTGAGTTTGAGCACCACCTTTGCCTGCTCATTTGCTTTAAATGGGTTCCATCTCCTCACAGCATCCAGAATAGGGGCAGCTCGGGCTACAAATGGTCCTCCAACCACCCACCAAGATGCTGTAATGAACACCTCGATGGCTATGGAGAAAGCTAGCATGGGTATGGTAGAGATGGCCTTAATTTGCCCCACTGTTGTGTAGACTGCTGTTGTCAAACAGGAAGTTGAAAGACTGAGCCAAAGCCACTGGCGCGGTCTGGGAGCACCACATGAAGGTCTGTCCCCTCCCTCTTGGTGACCTAGATCCGGTGCCCAAATGTGCCAGTGTATTCCAGCCAGTAGGAGAAGCCTGGGATCCCTGCTTTCTGGACTGATGTTTCAATCAGAGGGTTTCTTTGCAGCCTGTGAACCACCATGCTAAAGTGTTTAGGTAGCAGATCAGGTGAAACTGGTCAATTTGTCATTAGCCGTTTTCCTTAAGTCAGACTGGTGTGTAATCACTTTTTGGCTACTGTTTCCTGATAAGGATTTTTCCAGTTGTGCCTTTGTGCTAGAGTGACTTCTGGTCTTTGCCTCTGTGAAGAGACCCTTAACAGATTTGATGGGAGCCTGTTCTTATCCAATACTTTGTCCTGCATTTCTAGGTTCTCAGCTCTCCTCAGTGTCTGCTCTCGTTCTCTTCCTCTATGGCCTTCCTCCAGTATTTCGTCAGCTGCACCCTCTCATGGATTAGATGGTCTGTTTCCTTCTGCCTCCTGAACTTAGTGGGGATCATCAGTGCAGTTTCTTCTTTCCTACCTAAAATGTTTCGCTCAATAGGTGTTGATGAATTCTCCCATTCTTTCCAGCTTCTTCATGGTGATGCTTTTAAGGATCTTTAAAGTGTTGCAGAGGTCATTGTTGCCTTATTCAGGTGTCCTTCCTTGCCCTGATGTATTTGCTCAGTTTGTGTCCTACAAGTCTCAGGTATGCTGATCATTTAATCTCTCCTGTTAAAATAACTATATGGCAATATCTTATGTAACCATTACAATGTGTGTTTTTCCACTGTCGCCTCTGGCTTATTCAGGGTTAGGAGCTAGATTTAAAGCTCCTTTGTGATAATGTCTGTTGTGATTAGAATAATAAAAATGAATTTGAATTTAATTGACAATATTTGCTGTTGCTGATGCTAAATTAAGGACTACAGTATTGGTCTACAGTTGAATCAAAATGTTACTGTGTTGTAGGTTGTTAAAATAATATAATAATATTAAAAAAGTATAATAATATTAATTTGCTAAAGTTGATCTATAAAAAGTGTTTGAAAATGTTTATGCTTTGCTGAATGCTTGTATGCACATGGAAAAGGGCCCTCTGTTTCATCTATTTTTAGTCGCAAATTTGATTGTTTCTTATCCTGCATCTATAGATGCTGATACACCTATGACATGAATACTTGTTCAGCTTCCTTATTTTATATTATCTTTCCTTACACACACACACACACACACACACACACATTTCCATTCATAGTGATACAAACACTGCAGCACTTGGAGTGTCTCATTCTAACCAAAGCGACTTCGTTCTGTAATTCAAAAAGCCAGAAGAACATGGATTGCATCGGTGCCAAGGGGGGGAAAAATGTAAATTATGCTACGACACGCCACCGGAAACCAATAGCAATAAAGGGACTGAATGCATTTGTGAAGTATATTTAAGTCTCTGACACAGCGCTGCGGACGTACACATGCTGAAGTTTTCTATTTTGCAAAAGCTACAGCTTGTGATAACCTATTACAGGACATTCTTCGCTTTCTCTGCCCTGAAACGGCGAGAGGGGTGGGAAAAATTCCATCAGATCCTTCCATCGGAAAATGTAATACAGAAACAAATCATGGCTGGAATTGAAAAGTCACCCTCTTATTCTGCCCTAATAAGTGTCTGCCAAAAGGCCTAAGTGCAGACGTAGGGGAGTACAGCCCAACACTTCTTACAGTATGATCAGCTTTGACATCTGCTCTGGCTACAGATGGACTACCTCTCTAGCTCATCTTCTTTTTTTCCATTTTTTCCTATCTTTTTTCTACTCCTTTCCTTTTTTCCCTACCTTATCTGAGATTGTGCTCACACAGTCACACGGGGCAGGATACTTGTTACAACAACGGAAGTTCAGAAGATGAAAATCCATGACAAGATTTTGTCTAGAGTCTAGAGTTGTTTTGTTAACCATTTAATGTATATTCACATTATTTATGTTCAATCCTGAAAATTACGTAATATAAAATTACAAAATGACTAAAAAGGACTAAATAATTACTTGATTTCATGAATATTGTTCGGTCATCATTAACACTCAAGGTGACATCTAAATTACCTGATTCTTTTCAGGTGAGCCACCTAGTTATCTTGATTTCTAGCAATTCTCTTCAAGCGCTTGCACTCTGAACACGCCGCTGTACTGGTAAACAGGTTGTTAATGTTGTTTTCTCGCTTGTGAACACTGATATGTTTGTAGGGTTTGTTTTGGACAATGTAACGATCGCACAAAGTCCATAAAGTCCAATTGAAAAAGCAATCCGCCTCTTGAGTTGGACAATAAAAGAAGGCTAATCTTGTTTTATTGCCTGGAATATTGAACACAGAGGATGGCTTTGCGGCCTGAAGGCACCACGACCCCTCATATAAAGCCTGTCACTCTTACTCAGTCCTCGATTTCTATTATCATTTTAGATCCGCTAGAAATGTCCATCGTGAAACAGCCAAGAGGTTCGTTGTGTACATAATTTGGAAACTGACTTCCATCACTGTCTGTATTAGAATACAGACTGTAATATTATGCTGTATCATAAAACTCTAAAATGTGATGTACTTTGAGTTTCCATCATTAAAGATATGATTAAAGCAGCTATTCCTCATCTGAGACTGTGACCTCTTGACCTGTCCAAACTCCCTGTTGACATTTCGGCTTGAATGTGTGGGAACGGGAGATTTTCACTCTTTCCGTCTGGAGCAAGAGGGACCATCAATATTTAATGAGCAGCTGATTGAAATTTCAAATATGCTGCTTTAGTCATAATCAGATGCAAAAAGGGGTATAAAGTCAAGGGTCTGCTTGAAAAAATGCAACAATTTACGTTCTACATAATGGCAGTTAACTTTCAATCTGGAGCTTTTCTAAAGAGAAATACATTTAAGGAATCTGAATCTAAGTCTTCATTCTTTATATTCAGTCTGTGGTCTTATCTAGCATGTCTTTTGCCACATAATTACAAACTCGTTGTCTACGGTTAAAAACCATCGGCCTTACAGCTCCACCTTGTTAGGGAATAGTTAGGGACTATAGATTATCTGAAGCTGTCCTCTACAGTACAAACAATATTTTACTAGCTCATCTTTAATATTATAATATTTGCCATTTCTGAATCGTTTAGGAAGGATAGTGATAGGGATGTTATATGTTTATACTACTTATGCTGTTTGTAATGATCATTGAAGTATTTCATTTGTTGCCAACAATGATGGGTCATGGTTTTTATTGTAGTCATTAATTACAAAGGCTCCAGCAATAACGCATCGAAATTAAATACCACACCTGGAAAATGAGAAAGAAATAGGCTTTCCTCTTTATGTGCTCTCTGGGCAAAAAGTTGTATTGTTACTTTTCTCTTTGATAATAAACATATTTATCCTTAATAATGTGTAATTGTCTATTGTGTTTACTTAAAAAATGTCTATCCAAAGATACAATTGTATCATGATTTCTTTCAAGCCAAAGCAAGTTACGATGCAAAAACATAAGTAGTCCTACACATCCTCATCACTCACCATCTTAAACATCCAATTTGAATGATACACAATTATACACAAACAACCCACAATTGCAGCGTGAAGTATTTAAACTTGTGGTGGGCATAGATACATTTTTTAAATCTAGATCAGTATCACAGTAATGTTGGAATTAATTACATTAATCTATATTAAATGGCTCATTTGAATTTTGCCGAAGGCATTCAGAATATGTGTGCTACCCAAATAATGACTAAAAGTAAGTCTTTGAGAACAGGTTTCTCAGCTCCTACAGTAAACTAATTCCACATTGCACAAGGTGCAAACAACCTTAGTCTTGTCGAGGTTTCCACTGGGAAGCTTCTTAAAAATAAATTTTCCCTGAAGCAAACCCGGCGGCTCCATAGCTTCATCCATGTCACGTTTGTGGTTTTTCACAGTAGGCATACACACAGGTTCGAAGACCCGTTCTCGCCCCCTACAGTGCAATTCGGCTAGGTATACATCCACGCTAAAATATCAAGGTGAAAGTCATCATAGCTTGTGTAGTACAGACCCAAATTTGTGAATAGATTAACGACCCGATAAGAGTCTCACGTTAACGCAACACGTTAACACCGATAACAGCTCACCACTGATTTAAACCATAGGGGAACTTGATGATTTATTTAAACATGATTTATTTAAACTATTAATCCATGTTTAAACTATTAATATATTTGTTCATATTTATAAACCTGTTCAAGGCTGGTGTTCCTAAAAAGGGCATCTTATTCACATTAAACAATTTTCCTTTGGGTTGGGTTGTAATTAATTCAACAGATTAAAAAGTCTCTGCTTGGTCTACGTTGATGCATGTGAGGCTCTAATGGGCTCAACACAGGTCAGGCAGAACCTTCTCCTTCTCAGCTGGGTACCATATGAGCACTGTGGCAGTGTGCTGCTGGGGTGTGCCTGATCAGCATCTGTAATCACTGCTGGTCACAGCTGAGCCACAGGTACCAAGTTTAAACCAGCATTCCTAAACCATCACTCACTTGCCTTAAAGCTAATCAAGTAGTTCCGAATACATACACATCTGCCATTTCTGACATTGTGTGACCCACTGTTATGGATAAAAATAAACAAACCAACATATGATTCAATCAAATGCCATAGTCTACTTAAAGATAACAGACCTATTAGTCTGTTAGTTTGGTTACTCAGTATCATGACATGATTTGGCCTCAAGTTTGTGATGGGATAAAAGCTTGGGGGAAAACTGTGTAAATTTGAATTTGTCAGGTTTATTGTTGTGAAAAAGCAAACAGCAGGTGAATCTGTATCGTTAGTGTCAGGCAGCCAAGTGTAAGCTCAGCCAGCACTTCTGCCTTTATTTAGTTTAAATCACAAACCACAGAGGATCACAGCCATCTGTCTCTACTGCATGAGGTATTAGAGCGGCTGTAGAAAATCCCAGCCAGTTCACACAGGTTAGGGCAGTGGGAAATCTCTCCTCTGCTGTTTAAATGTGTTGAAAGTTCTCAACCATTACCTCCAAACCCTCTGATCACTGTTTTCTTCAACCTCACATGAGTCCTGACAAGCAGAGAGCACTCCCTGGTAAATGCTGCAAGTGCGTGTGCATGTGCGCGCGTGTGTGTTTGTGTGTGTGTGTGTGTGTGTGTATGTGTGTGTGTGTGTGTGTGTGTGTGTGTGTTAGGGGAAGCAGCCCATCTGGGGCAGAGGCCCTGGAGCTAACGCCAGGAGCTGGAGGAGAATCCTGTCAGACTAGAGGACACACAGCCAGAACAGAGGTCACACATACACACACTCACAAACACACTCACATACCACTAGGGAGTTGGGGGGTGTCCACCTGCGTCAGTGGGCTACTCCAGTTCCATTAGGTTAGAATGAGCTCCAGGCTTGTGTCTTTCTTAAAATATGAAAAGGGGACATTTTGTGATCTTAAGAACAGGCATGAGACCTAAACACTGTCATGTACATGACATAAATGAGGATGTACTGGAGGGTGAGCAGTATTTTGTTAGTAACTATTTCTTGGGGCTACAGGCAGATGTTGCATTTTGAGGTAGATAAGATTAGATAAACCTTTATTAGTCCAGCAAGTGTGACATTTGCATTGCTTCGGCAGAAGTGTACAGTGCAAAGTTACAAAAGTAAGAGCAGCAAAAGCTATACAAGAATATAATATGAAACGCCCACTATGTACTATACATGTACATAGATATGCAAAGCACAAAAGTTGTATTATGTTTCAGCAATTTATAAGGTGAGAAAGAGGTTAGATATGTTTGCTTGTGATTTAGAAATGTTGTTAATAATGTGCTGTTAAAATAAACATTACTATTACCTGTTTGTAAGATATGCACATTAAAATACTTTTTTTGTAGTAATTTAACACTAACTATGAGGAGATAGAGGGAAGAGCAGGAGAGAGATGATACATCAAAATGTGAGGTACCAAAAGCAGAACATGAAGGTGAAGTACTTAGGTCAAGTGAACCAATAGAAATGATCCATAATTATTTTGAATCTGTTACATTAACTTTCATTAAGAATTTTTCTTTCTCCTGTAGATTTAACATTTTAGAGATAAAAGATTTGTTCTAAAATTAGTTCTAAAATATATTGTCAGTGTTACGGCTGTATCTTATAGCTTTGTTTATTATTATTAATTTTTTCAGATTTTTTCGGTAGCCCTTTTTACATTGCGTGAACATTTCAGGATGAATGGATACATAAAAAGAGACTAAAATTACTAATGATTAAATACTGTTACATTTCTATCCATTATAACGTATTATGTTTTACTCCCACTGGAAAGTTTTGGAGATACAAGGTTTTGTTCCTAAAGCGGCAATATATAACACTCATGGAATGTATAGAGACATTTTGTAAAAATGTATGTGCATATGTGTGTGTGTGTGTGTGTGTGTGTGTGTGTGTGAGAGAGAGAGAGTGAGAGAGAGAGAGTGTACACTTGGGATGCTGTCAAGGGCAGGTTTACCTTTCTTTCACACTCTCGTCACTGCTTCACAGAAAAGCGCAAGAAAAACGGGGTCAGAGGTGTCTCATAAACCGAGCGGCTTCACACAATTAAACACCTGGAGGTTAAAGTGTAGCTAAAATAATGGCATTCTCGCCACCAAGTGGGTAAATGAGTCAGAGCTGGGCTTTAATAGGATGCAAAGTGGGCCCAGAATATCACCGTCCACACACTGTCTTTTGTGGGTTGGCCCAGAAAATGCACGCGCCGGCACGTTTGCAGCATCTCCGCTGCATCAGAAAGGTTAAGAATCACCAACCAGAAAGCTTGCTAATTATTACACCTTCCACATGGTCCAGCAGGCGCTGGGGTGGCTACTTCCTATGCTCCTCAATGTCACTTTCTCAGGGGTTACAAATTTATAAAGGTCAGAAGGGGAGCTCCTGGGGAATAGGAGACAGTGTGTGCTGCTAAATGATGTGTATCTGTAGAAGAACCCACTATAGAAGACCTGGGAGGAGGTTAGGCCGCCCCCTACAGCTCTGGACGGCAAAGGAGGGCTCAAGGTTGAGGACATTACAGCATGGACAGGGCAAATCTGTATATGAAGAAGCATTTAAGGTTAGGGCTAAAAGGCATTTATGTCTAAAATTGAACTGTCTAATAGCTATTTGCGCATTATCTGTGCACATTATTGTACAAAAAAGACGTACTTTTCAGTGTTTGACAATTAACAAGAATGTTGACTGTTTTTTTTTCCAATAAATGTACTATTTCATAATAAACCTCTAAAACCTTGAAATAACTTCTGTCCTGTGTCTACCATAACAGTGTATTATATTGTAAAGGAGAATAGTGTACTACATCAAAAAGTTGGAAGCAAGTTCACTTATTTTTTAATCAAATTGATATTATAATCAATGAATTTCAGATGATTTTCAGACCCATTGAAATACTAGGACATTTTACATTGGGCTATCATGGTGTTTAATACTCGTAATAAGAAATAGCATGTTTCCAGTTTACATCTTAATATGAATTATTCACTAACAGATATGAACTATACAGATTACTACCATGATACCACCAGGAGTTTAGGGAATAGCATAGAAATATTAAATTTTTTCCTCAGCTGTCACAGACAGGAAACACAAATCCTGAAATAATTAAGAATCAGAGTCACAATCAGAAAACTTTATTGATCCCAGAGGAAACTGCTTATGTAATTACTGCCGGAAAACACAGATACACACAGACATTAACAATATAATAATACAATATGAATTCAGATTAGCTACAAATCTCCAGTCACAAGTTACATGACCATTACAGTGGTTGTAATCAATTTTAAGTGCATAACAATTTGCTTTAAAATGGCCAAGTTCTAAGAAATAATTCTCAGTAGCATGGGATGTTTCACAGTAAAAAGTGGAACAGAAGTTCTCTTTGAAGACGTTGCCTTGAGGTTAAAACTGATATTACATATCGTTTTAATGGCATCTACATAAAACTTTTTTATTTTTTTATTTTAAAGAAGTGAATAAATCCAGCCACATTGATTTTGTTATCACATTAAGTATTCTTAGATTAAATTAACATTTTATACAATGTACAAAACCTATGCTACCTAGTGTATGATGCTGATAGATGACCAAAGCAGAATGTGGTCATTTACTTCACTGTATGCTAATGGGAAGAGGATATTTATCACAAAATCCTGTCCCTATCAGTAAGTGAAGCATCAGTGCTAAAGCGTATGCAAGCATGTTTGGCTACAGACAGCTTTAACCTGCACAGTGAAAGTCTAAAACGTCAAAACACAATGTTGTGGACACGGCAGTGACAGTAGCTGCAAACATTCCACAGTGAGGAGACAAATAAATAAATAAATAAAAAATAGGAAGCCAAAGCATGGGAGCTCAAAGAAGAGCGTCTATTAAACAGTGCCTGTCGCCTAACAGTGACGCGTTGTTGTTAGGACTGGTGGTGAGCAGTGAACTTTCAACTGACATTTGTTGTGATGTGCCGTAGCGGGCGGCTGGTCAGTAATTAAAGCACCAACCCTTTGCAGAAGGTGATCTCTTATGTCACAATGTGACAGGGGATCGAGATGCTGTTACAGCCAAATAGCTACATGGCTGATAGCAGCTAGGGAGGAGGAAAAGAGAGTGGTTTAATGTTTGATTGCAGGGTTGCACGCCATTGTGTGCGTCCCAGCTGCTATTCCAGTGACAGCAGAGTGTGAAACGTGGCAGCCTGTTAACTCTTTGAGTCTCATTATAACTCTCTGGATGCCCCAGCCTAGCTTATGTGCCATATGTATGTTTAATAAGGATGCAACCAGAGCACATCTGCACAACTGTGAAAAGTGGAATATATATACACACTCCCCTTCCAATTTATTAGAAACACCAACAACATACTAACACTCAGTGAACCCAGCACACCCAGGCCTACCTATTTATTGTTGGCCTAAACAGAACGACTGCTCAATTTTAGATCGTAACAATAAATCAACCGAACAGCAGAGAAATTATTTTTCTCTAAATGTGTGCTCATGAAAACAGCAAATCTTAACTAATAAACAATCAAATGGCTAAGTGTTTCAGGCTTGGCAAGAAGATCCAAACTGAAATGAAAGTAACACTAATGAAAGTAGCCAAGCATACCATGTAAAAAGACATGAAGAAGAGGGAAACATGCGTCAAGACTCTTCTCAGTCTTGGCTCCCCAGTGGTGGAATGAACTCCCTCTTCTGGTC
>JBBPDH010000007.1:17061135-17074549 GCA_037974565.1 Clupeocharax schoutedeni
ATCAAAATCCACAATGGCCCACCCTGTAATGTGAGCACTCTATCCTCTGCATGCACACACACACACACACACACACACACACACACACACACACCTTTTTACAATTTCATCTTTAAAGCATAACAGTACTGCCCCCACATGGTCAAGCATACTCATTACACATCAACCAGCTTTAATTAAGACATATAATAAACACACACACACACACACACACACAAACATTTCCCAATACTGAAACCAGTTTTTTAAAACTCTTTACTCAATGAGCACAGCACTGCTTCATGATGGCTGAACTGTGGATGGTTGTAAGTTCCAGGGCTGACAGAGATGAGTATAATGTTCTGGTAGTGTGTGAAATAATTTGTCTACACAACACAGAGTGCCTAGATGAACCGTAGCTGACACTGGTACCAGAATGTGAGAGAGGGTCAGTGCAGATGTAAATGCTTCTGTCGTTTGTTCTGGTGTGGGATACTGTGATATTCTACCAGTCTATTGCAGTCACAGAGTCATTTCTGCTCCATATTCTCCCTTCCTGAACTCTATAAAGAAATTCTATGTCTGGAGATGGAAGGTTTATGATCATCATCCACATGAACGAATGTCCCCACCTGGTGCTATGAATGCTGGGTGCCAAGATATTCCTGCTAAACAATGCCAAAGTCAGATAAAGCGTTCTAGAAGATACTTCCAAGATGCATCACTAAAGAAGACATTAGATGTGACGGGTATGAAAATGTGTGACTAAACCTAGAGCAGGAACAGACTCACATGGAGTATAACAAAAAACATTATAGAAACGTTTGGCTTGTCTTATTTATATACATACTTATAACAAAATTCTTACAAGCACTACTTACGTGCGCGTGCGCGCGTGCGTGTGTGTGTGTGTGTGTGTGTGTGTGTGTGTGTGTGTAAAGAGAATGCTATACTGTATCTTACTCTATGCAATACAATATGAAGTGATTAGTGAAACTGTATTTGTTTTGTTTTGAAACCAAGTCATGATCAACACAATATTCTTTTTAATGTCTGTTGTTACTGTTTCTGGGTCTTTTGGGTTTTTTTGGGATGAAGTTGTTCTGCAGACAATGTGATAATGATTTGATCTTTTAAAGCAATTTTGAAACATAGGTGAAATGTTTCAACAGTTGTAGTTCATTTTGGAGCTGCATTCCTACTACCAACTGTGTAGAGTGTTTTGGGAAGGTGGCTTCAGTATTAATAACATTGTAAAAATTGTACTAGCTGAAAGGGGCTTAAGGACATATTTCAGAAGAAAGTAACACACACCTGCTTCAAACTGCGTCAAGTTGGTGAGTAATCTCAGGTAGACTTTACCTTTTGATGCTGTATGGCACTCTCATTTATAAAAAATGAAGAATTGCATGTACCTTTAAGAACAGTAGAAGCAAATAGCAGTGTTTCCCCACCCTGACAGAAAGCACGTATGCAAGTCTTCATAAGAGTATGTAACAGTTCTGTGTATTGTGAGGCAAGAATGTCATGATTAAGTTCATGCAATGCTGGTGTAAGCTTCCATTATTTGTTAGCTCTTAGCATTGTAGCTCCAGTGCAATATGAAATATTCTGAAACCAAATGCATCTTGGCTGATCATCTACATATGCGGAAGAATTTGCGTTGGTTTTTATGTAACATCTTTTCTCGAAGGGGTTAGAGTCCATCTGGCAGAGGGGAAGTGGACCACTGCATGCAGACAAATTGAAGACTGAGGGCCTACCACCATGCCATTGCTGATTAGATTTCTGAAGCCGCATGCACATATGCACACTCAGCTGTGATAGTGTAGCCTACAGTGCTTTCTGCTCCCACAATGGGGATTTGAATTGTAATTAAGTGTAATTGTGGAGGGGAGCAGGGCTGTGGCATGCAGACAGGGAGTTTACATTAGACAGGCTACAATACAGCGACTATGGCAATGCAGAGAGAAATGTGTATGGACGGCCTGTACCCTGCACATTATTCCCTCAGCTGGGACAGCATGTTTCAGCCAGACTCTGTGAGCATTAGCATCTCTGAAGAAGAGTACAGCACATTTATGATGTGCATTTTATTATCTGTACATTTATATAAGGCACCCTCGGTAACCACCACCCAAATATTAAGACATTTCAATGTTGTACTGTATTTTCTTTTATCTGAACTTTTAAGTTTAAGTTGGGTTTTTACCTCATCATATAAGGTGTCGCACTGCTATTGATTGTATAAAAGTAACGTATTTTTCTACTCAATCTGCCTTATCAAGTGTGTCATTCTTGACATATTAATATTTATTGTATTTAAAATAATTACTTATACAATGGATATTTAAAGATTTTAATCTAGGTATGTTTTAAATAACTTATTCCGGATTAGGGATATTAAATCATTATAATTTAGTGGAATTTTTACTGTATGCTTAATTTATTGGAGATTTTATACCACTTATGAATTACAAGGCATTCTGAATATTATTTTCTAAATATTTTATTTTTTCAACTAAATAATTAAGGCCTGTGTCTTAAAGTAAACTTGCACATTTTCTAAAAAAGCATTGTATATTTCGCAGTCAAATTGCATTCAGAACACAGGCTCCATTTGAATGGTATGTAGTGAAAGAGTTGGAGGGAGAGAGTGGGACAGCATGAGAGAGCGCAAAATAAAATATTACTATCTCTAACTGCTCAGCAAACATCAATATGAGCTGAGATTCCCTCCGGTCTTTTTAGCCTGAGCGCTGAAACTGAGACAGCGCTTAAGTTTCCCGTCTCAGGGGGTGGCGAAACGGCTGCATCTCGAAGGTTCTCGGAGGAATGGCACTCTGAGTCTCTGGAGAGGTGTGATCGAGCAGGCACGGCTCACTAGCAAGCATCTGCTGGAGAGCAGGCCTCATAAAAACCTAATGAAGAGACAGAGAGTCTCGTTACCAAGGCCAGAAAACTCCACTCGGTTGGCCCCCCTGAGCCCGGCCTATATAATACAGAGGGAAATATACAGGACATTGAACTGATCACCACATCCGTCATTCTCAACCAAAACAATGTCACTTAATATCATAATTACACCCACTGGACACTTTATCAGAAACACCTGACTTGTGCTTTTACTCTGCGGCTGCTTTATGAGGTCAGCCTACCTCATAAAGTCTGTACATTACAGACTATTACAGATTGTTATGTACAATTTGCCTCACTCATTCGTGACTCTCCAAAGGGTCCCTGTTAATAATAATATATATATATATATATCATATAATAGTGAACCATTCTCATCACAGCAATGATACTCTGTGTGGGTACTGATAAAGGGTTACAGAATGGCTAAGGAAGGGCTTTGTAATAAAGTGGATATAGCATGTTTGTCCTAAATGAATCCTTGAGTGAATGGATCATTAGAAGTATTGTGAGAAACCAATCATTTGTGAAGATCATAATCACAATAAAAGGCACGATGCGGCAGCCAATGAAAACAATACTATTACTGAAGATAGCAGTTTTTAAAAGTCCATCAAAATGAATTTTATTCATTAAAACCCACATATTCTTTACTTATGTTATGAGGTTTTGATTAAAAATGTCAATATCTGCCTTTACCATGATGAAGATAATTCCTATCATGAACGTTTCTACAATGCCTGTGTGGCAAAACGAGCCTGGCAGAAAGGGCATATCACACCATGAATAATGCACATAATGGAAGGGTCTCTACAGTAATCCGACACATCCTTATGAATTATAATGTGCTTTTTCATATTTATTATATATTATCTTGCCATTTCTCATGCTTCAGAGCAATTTATCACTCCACAATTAATTATTAACCTGTGCAAAGATTTTGGCCTCATGCTCGGGGAGAGGCACATGCATGTCCAACATAGTGGGAGATGACAACTACTTAGGCCCTGTCAGAGCCATCGGGCTCTTGAGACAAACAGGACGAATAATCAAAGAAGACTCCTCCTCTCCATTATAGAGGGATTATCAGGGTTATTTGTATGTAGGAGTGCATTAGCACATAGTTAGAGGGTGATTTCAGCTTAATAAGAAGCCATCTCTTTTTTAAAGCTAATAATTGCCACACAGCTTAAGACCATGTCTTAATAACTTGGATCAGATTTGCACTAAATGCCCAAATCAAACAAAACAAGAAACACACTGAGTGTAAGTGTCGGTAAAAATACTCTAACCATTTCATTTTAAAAGATAAAGGAAACTTTTCTATTATAATTTTTTTTGAGGTTTTAAAAAATGTTAGGGGTTTAATCAAAGCCACTATCTTATTATATTATTCTGCACAATTCAAACTAATTTGTAGCCAAAAGTTTTAAGCACTGTGGAAGCATGGGGAGATTTCAGAATCTTTTTGATGCACACATTTCACCAAAAATGCACACAAATCACCACCCATCCTTGAGAAAAAGTCATAAAACATAAAAAACAAAACTAAACTGCATACTCTAATACAGAGAAAGTCCAGTGAAAAGAGTATGGTTTGAACCTGGGCATGTTAGACTTGAGCAAAGCAGCATGTCAGGTGGGTTGAAGTCATTTGCAGGCCGCAGACTTTCACTCTGATCGGCCCTCGGGATTTTAGCGACGTGAAACTGAGCAAAGCCCTGCCCTCTCAACAACAATCTGGATTGTGGCGATAACAAGTGAAAAATGTTGGAAGCAATCCACTTTGCCACCACTAAGACCTTTCCTATCCCTCCACTTCATTAGGAAGTGTCTAATCTCAGCAGTCTCACAGGCTGATAAGGCCCCAGCCACTAATGCTGCCGAGTCAAAGTTCAAGCCGCCTTCGATGTTTCGATGCTTAACTTACCCAAGTTCCTGCATGTTCATTAGACAGTTTTATCTGCTGCTTCTTCTCCAATAACCATCGAGATAGAGGAGGCCTGAGAGATAGAGAGAGAGAGAGAGAGAGGGAGAGAGAGAGAGGACAGTGTGGAGAAAGAGAGATAAGCACCAAGCTTCTTGTCTGAGACACAGTTGACCTTCTAATTCAGGTCTTTTTAAAGCTTTCCTCTATTAGAGCTGTAAAGCTGGCTAGACAGGAAGGGCTTTCTTGAAAAATTTCACGTCGGGTTCGGTCAGATTCAGACATCATTGCTCAAATACTTGTCAGGTTTGGTTTCAGATTTCATTGTCCCTGAACAATTTTTGTTTTGTGTTAGCTTTTCTTCTCATTTTGCTGTACTGCTAAACTAATTTAAAATTCTGCATGCTGGAATCACAGGTGTGAGGGCTGTGAGGGCCCCATTGACCTGCATGTTGTTTGAAGGTGTTGTTTAATGAAAAAAAATCTTTAAAGTGAAATTTAAATTTGATTTTGTTAATAAATGATTTTCATTGTTTTTGTTGTTAGTAGTTCGAGTAACATGGTCACTAAGGTAGCTGGTCTGATTTTTAGAGTGTTATTTGGCCTCTGGTCCTGACTGTAAACTTGATGTTGTGGGATGGCATAGTTTAGACTTGAGCAGAATGTTTTCAACCTCTATTCATGCTAAGACCAACATTTCAGGCCCAATTAAAGATCTAGAATGAAGAGAATGAAAGTGTGAGAGAAGGATGAGAAGAGATAGGGAGGGAAAAGAAGAGAAGGTCCCTGGTTGCCATGCCCAGGCCTTGATGTCCTCATGCAGTCAGATCTCCAAACGCTCGACGACAGTTTCTACCCTGTAGTCATCAATTTTGCATCGCTGTTTAAAAAGCCTATCACAAGTTTCACATCAGTCTGCAAGTGGCCCATGGCACGCATAAACAGGAGCTATTTATACCCATTCCACTCCCCTGAAAATTGTTTTTTCAAAGGGAAGATATTATTTTGTACCCTTTCCCTATCAAAGCCATGGTACGCCAGAGGAAAAGTTCTGCTGCATGTTTAAAAAAGCATAAGGGGGTTCAGATGTGACAACAGAAAAGCAGTATTTTGCATGAACAGCTTTTGAAAAGCCTGCTCCATTTTCTTGTTTACTGCTTTACTCCCAGTTGTCGCTATCGATCAGGTCACGTCCCGCAAATGCTGTTAATTGCATCTGACATCTGGCTTTCAACTGGGTTTAAAGGTACCAGTGTAGTTGATGTTGACAGGAAAGAACGTTCCTAAAAGTTGCTTGTACACTCAGGAACTTGTTTTCAAGGGAAATGTGTGCTTGCCAATTTCATGCACTTTTAATCAGGAGCGTCTCAGTTTGGAAACCAAACCAGTTGTAAAAGTTGCACATTTTGGTTCAAAATATGCATCACAACCAGTACAGTCATACATAGTAATGTGTGCATACGATACATGCGTCTTATTACAGTTACAGTAGGGGTACAGTTACAGACTGTAGCATATCTGTAATCGTTCTTAGTATGTCAGTAACCCTCCACTCCATTCAGGTTCTTGGTACAGGACTGCTGTAGAGCAGATTTGACTTTGTTAATATTATTACACCTAGAGATGACACTGATGTGTGTAAAAAATTCTGCAACACCATTCTGCCTGATATGCTCTCAATCACAGGCCTAAATTCAATAGGGGTGGGAGTGATGGGTTTCCCCAAGCAATTCGTTCACAGTTTATATTGACTGGCTTTGGATATTACATTTAACCAAAATATATATTATTTAAAAATAGAAAGAAAACATGTCTTTACATTCCTGTGCACACACGACACATGGGAATTGCAGTCCAGCACAGTTAGCATCGATCACATTCCTTTTCTCTTGCTGACTGAGCCAGCATTCCTGTTCTAACGTTCAAAACAGGAGGTTAAAAAGTGAGGTAAACATAGTGGACTGCTAACTAATGCCATAACCTAGTTTTTTAGTGATAGACAGCCAGCTAGTCTAGCTCAAGTTTTATTGACTTTTCGAGTTTTATTTTGTGTGATTTACTTTGTTAAATTTTGAAAAAGCTAAGCACATTTAACTAGAAACTCAAGTTTCCAGTTTTGGAGCCGAGAGTCCTGTTTTCAGCTCCTTTGTCCAGTACCTGGTTATTATTGCTGATTGGAGGAATCTCACTCTAAAGGCATTCGACCATTCTCTTTACCCTGTGTAAAACATTGTACTGATCTGTGCTCTGTCAGAAATCTATGCAGTGAGGAAAGCGAAGTCAGATATTAGAACTGTTTTGGCATCAAAGGCAAAGTGTGAGTGTAAGAAAGTGTTTTAAAATCAGCTATCAGCATCATTGTTTCTGGTTAAACAACTTATCAACTTATCAAAAAAAAGATTTACACAGACAGGAAATATTGTGGCTCTTGTAATGCTAGTACAACAACAATGTCGTATTGTTATAGCTAGTTTTCTACTAAACTGCACACAATAACATCATAATTTCTATGGCTGACATCGATGACCAGTTTTATAAAAAGTTATAAAGAAGTTACAGCACTGTTATGACTCATCGTAAGCGTGAATGGTTCTAGTGAGGTAATGTTGATGGTTCAGCAAGTTTGTTATAACTTAATTGTAGAAATCTGAAGTACTGACCATAAGTGTCCCTCACCCCATGCCCAAAAAAGCTGAAATAACATTTACCACCACCCTTAATGCACTGACATGGTAGTGTCATTGCTAGGTTGACAGTGTTTCAGGCATAATGGTGTTGCTGAGCCTTTACACAAGTCACTGAGGGTGGTCCATCACCCAGAAATATCCAGCCATGAGAAGCTCAGGGGAAGCTCAACATGGGTGAAGTGCTGGATGCTTGGCTTACACAAATTTTGCATCAACAGATGGGCTGCAGTCACTAACAGTACACCAGCTGTTACTAATAGTGAACAGCAACTGTTTTAAGTCACTTGACCAACTCTCAGCCAGAATATAACGCGGAACACACAATCTTCTTTTATCAGCACTATTACCAACTCTCCAGCTGTTAGTAAACCAGCTGCCAGAGCGGCTTATTCATTTGGGAGCAGCATGGATTTTCCAAGCAGCCTGTTCCTCAGCCAAGCTGGGATGTCTGAACTGCTTTATTTTTTCCTTCTGTCAGAACACTGTCAGAGATGCATGCAAGTTTTAGGCTAAAACGTCATTATGGTTTTATAAATTGTGTGTGTCCTTGACTTTGCTTGACTTTAAATATATTCAATAATAACAAAATACAGATAAAAACATCTTAGCCTGATATTTTTAAAAAGGCCGACCACCCATGAAATATTTAGCATCCAGATTGTGCTGTTATTAACGTTGCACTGAAGCTGTACGGCTAATGTTGCTAACTTGTGAAAGAAGGGTACAGCAAATAATACAGGTTAATATTTAGTCTTTTGTAATCATCAGAAACCATAGCACACTTTTCAACTTCATCAACTTTTTGAATTCTGAGTAATAGATTTGCAATAGACTTCTATGTGTTTTTTACTAAACCGCAGGCACCAGTAAAGTAATCGTTTCAATATTTTCAGTCGATATAATTATATCTGTGGCATAGATATAATGATCAGTGTCAGTCAGCTACCACTGTTTCTTCAAAAATGCTTGGCATATGATTATTAAATGGTAATTATCACAACTATCAAGTAATATATGACTAGCTTCATCACAAAAACTGTACATGCTAGGGAAAAACTTCAATTTTTTCAAAACACAGATTTGAAATTAGCATGAAAATCACTACAAACCTCACATAAACTTATCTCTGATGATTTTGACTGGTTGACCTGTGTAATTAGTATAACACTGCAAGTCTAATGTCTTTACACACTTAACTTAAAGCACAAAAGGTTCATAAGTAATTTCACAGTCAAATTAGCACTGTATATACACTGTTTTCCATAGAAAGAGACCCAGGCTTCAGTTGTTCTGCTACGGATGTTTTCAGCCATGTTCTCATTTTATGTTTAATTCTAATGTCTGTCACTGTAGTTCACAGGTGAAGTCTAGTTGTTGAATTTAGCGATGGCGAATCTTTCTACAGAGAAGTGCTCTCTAGCGTCATGCTGCTCCACCAGGAGTATCTATTCCGTAGAGGACTTGAAGTTAATCACCATGCTGATATTTTCCTACAGCGTGTCTCTAAGGTCCCCTCAGAAACCGTCGAAGTGTGAGAGCAGATTTTCATTATGGATATCTTCCCAATCCACACGAGAGTTTCCCAAGCTTGGCTAAGATCCGGCCCAATCCTCTGGGGCCTTCATTATGTGTCATTAGCCTTCATAAGGTTTTCATGAGGTAATGCATCCCCGCAGCCCCATCGAAAGTCATACTAATTTCACACACAGTTTAAACATACACACATTTCTGTGGTTTTCCTGCTGTCCCTGAGGGTTCTCAGAGCCACATTATCCTCCGCATGCTCCACGTACTCACGGCTATCCAGCGCTACCCTGTAGCGTCCAGGGGATAGAGGACTGGAAATAAAATACAGAATCGATCAGGCTTAGTGTTCCTCAGCTTCAGTTGAGCTGTCCAGATAGATCAAGCTCCTCATCCGCTCCATAATCAGTATATTTAAAAATCTTTAATAAGAGGAAAATGGTGATTCACCAGCTGATTGCATCACATGATTGCCCTCTCTGTCCATCATTAGAAACTGTAAATAAGTTTTTGACATATAATTTATGTTAGTGAACACTTTTTGGATGGTAGACCACTCATATACTAGCACTGTCACATGTGTGTAAAAACTCCAGCACACTTGTACCATCACCAAACATACTACCATATCACCACCATGCGGTTTGTCACTGTTGTGCAGAGATTTTTCCACTGCCCAGATAACATTTGGTCAACAGTGGTCCTACAAATTTTATATAGTTGACCTATAGCTAGGGATTGTAACTATATCTGTACCAGACCATGTCTGTACTTGACATGCCCAGCACATTTTATAGTTTCCCCTGCTCCCAATACACTGATGTAACTATTGAACCCCTTAATATAAAATGAAATAACCCATTATTGTGTAATTGTTTCTGAGATAAACTCAATATATAGAGAAAACCATTGTTCTCTGTTTATATAAAAATGACGGTGAAACTGTTATAGATGGTAAAAAGTGGTGTCTTTGTGTCTCTGGAACAAATAATGTAGATCCAGTAATTTCAGAGTTTTATTTGTATGGCAGGAATGTTAAATTCAAGTAAAGAACAAAAGTACAAATCAGTATAAAGATTATTTCATTTACTGAGTATAGGAACATCAGTAAAACAAAAATATGTAAATATTGTAATAGAAGTATCTATCTGCCTATACAGTTGATAAAAGCTGCACAATACACTATAGACAAAATACCAGTGTTGTGATTTCACTCTTACATGTTACAATTGTGAAACCTTTCACAAGATTTGTAAATATTTACTTCGCCCCATCAATACAGATCACATACAGAAAATATGTAATTAAAACAGGATATTTTCTAATCACAGGGTTTGTGATGTCACAAAACCAACACATTTAAATGGCACTTTATTTTGGCTACATCAGCGTAGCCCCACCCTTCCATGGACTGATTTGCCAACACCTTTAATGGTTAAAGATCGTAATATTTAAACTTTTGTTGGATTGCATGAAGACTTCAATTCATGAAAAACAACCAATGACTCACCCAGAGCTGTGATTGGTTGCCCTGTCATTTTCACTGTGATTTTTTAGTGGCTCATATATGCAGCTTTTTATTATATCTGTATTGACCAATATTCCAGTAGCAATGAATGGATGATATATTGTGCAGCCCTAAAGTTGATACTATATAGAAATGACCTACAATAATCATCTCACAGGTGCAGCCTACAACATCTTGATTCTTAGTCTTGTAGAATTGATGAGTTTAATTATCTTTAAATACAGAATACAGGGGATTGTCACATGTAAAAAGAATTTCAAAATGTAGACAAACTTTCGTCCTGATTTCTCAAAATACACTCCATAGGGCTGGGCAGTAGGAAGATACAATTATTTTTCCTCACAAATATTAACAATATGAGTAGTGCTGTTATACTTTTACCTGACAGCTCTTCTGATATATACAATCCAACAGTGAACAGTGCAAGTTTATTTAGCAAAAAAACAATGTTGGTCATTTGTGCTGTTGCCTACCACTATGTACTAATACACATAACATTCAAACTGCCAGCTATTCTAACCTGAAATATATATCAAGACAAATATAAGCATATGCGATTTCCCTCTAAAAGAACCTTGAAAGAGACACACAGGAAAACTTAACCAGTTGTCCACAAGGGTGTAAAGGGAAATCCTTGGCTGAAAAAGTTATTGGGATTTAATAAACCTTTAACATCTATTTTAACTTTGTACCCTTAATTGTCACAAACTTTCTGGATTCACCAGATTCATTAAAATCATACATTTTTAGTTCCTCTGATGATAAGGACATAGGTATTGATTGGTAAAATCTACAAAACTAGCCCTTTAATCAGCTGAAATGTCAAGTGTTCAATGTTGACCCCAGCACGTCAGTTAGTGTTTACAAAAATTATAGTATTTGGTAATGTGTTGATTACTTTAACTTTAAAATGTGTGTGTGTTTGGTCCCTTCATAATGATCATCAAAAGCAGAACCTAAGCATCACCCAACCCCTGTTCCCACACACACATTTTCAACATGTGAGGATCTAGGCCTTGCTTGCAAGCTCTGTGTATGACCTCGCTTAGTGGCACTCCTCCACCTACGAAAAAATCGATTCTTTACCAGCATCAAAAGTCTCTCTGTACACAGTGACTTTCAGTGCAGAGCAAGGTCAGTGGTGGGAGAGGGAGCAGCTTACAGACAAAGCCCCCACACTCTCCACACTCTGAGATGGGTACACTCACGTCAAATACCCCCTACCCCCCAGCACACATACACTCACATCACAGCAGCGGCTCTATCCTCTGAAGTTCTCTTAATCAAAGTGTGGCGGTGTGGCTAATCAAAGGCCCTAAATAACTCCAGCTCCCGACATGGGCCACCGGAGGATTAAAAATCCACTAGCCAGAACTAGCTTCTTCGATCGGAGCCTTGGCACCTAATGAGAACTCCCCAAAGCCCTGAGATCACAGCTGCAAAAGTCCCGGCCCCTCACTCAAGAGTGGTGGAAGCCCTCTTTAAATCCTTAGGAGATCCTATCAGGCCAGATGAAAATAGATATTGGCTCCAGCATGTCCGCTGATTAAAAGAATGGCAGAGGATTAGGCAGAGATGCCACTGGAATCTGCGAAGTAGCTCATTTACATGGTATTAGTGGCCTGACAGATAACAGCTAAGAGAGCAGCCCAACCGGTAGAGACTGGAGTTTTTTAACATGTGAATCAGAGCCAGAGCCTGTTTACTCAGATCTGAAGCCGGATTACGTCTTGTTTGCTCAGTTACCCATAATGCATTATTGTTCTGTTAAGTCCTTGATGGCAGTGAAGTGCTGGAGTGCCCTACCGACATTATTTAGATGTTTTGTTTTTGACAGGTTGTCCCACAGCTCAGGGTCAAGTTCAGTCAAAAGACAGGCTTCTAGTCAAGCAGTGCTTTGATTTCATTTATAAAGACATCTGCTGTGTTGACATTCTCCCCAGCTCTCTACTTTCTAGTGCCTAGCCAAATACATACCTACATGCACCGATTAACTATACCGTTAAAACCACTGATAGCTGAAGTGAACAAACTTGATTAGCACATTACAACAGCACCTGTGAGATGGTAGTTGAAGTGTTAGAAGCAAGAAAAACGTGCATGTATAATGATTTTAGCAACTTTGACAAGAGCTAAACTGTGATAGCTTGGTGACTGGCTCAGAGTTTCTTTTAAACCAGTATTTCTCAAACTTATTTGTCCTGGGGACCAGTCATGTCAGGCTTTGAGGCTGCAGGGCCTTGCACAAATGATCATCACCAAAGCCCCCACACCCCACCCCGGGTTCGCACATGCACATAAATACACTATTGCCAAGTTACAGATATGTAGTAATTAGGCTGTAATAATAATAATTATTATTATTATTATTATTATTATTGTTGTTGTTGTTGTTGTTGTTGTTGTTGTTGCTATTATTATTATTATTATTATTATTATTATTATGGGCCTATGCCTATAAGAACCAAAAAACCTAGATTTTATTTCACTTTGTGTGTTTTGTGAAGGTTTTTTAAACTATATTTTTGAACACTTGGACTTTGAACAGATGGTGCTGAATGACTTTTAACCTAAATTAAATAACAGGTTATTCACCGACACGGATATTTTGACCCCAAAATAATTTAAAATTAACATTCTAATGTGATGGCCGTGTCTGCTTTCTCACCGCTAACGGATCGAAACGAGCAAGACAGCTGCTCTGAGCGAGTTTTTGAGTTTTTCTGTTTCTGTACTTTGTTTTCATGTCTGTTGAGTGAGAAAAAAAGTGGTCTCTCACAAATCCGTGGAATGGTAAAGCAAGATTGTTTTAACTGCATCTCACTGCAACCCAGCATGGCACGAGAGCTCCAA
>JBBPDH010000007.1:17142446-17155701 GCA_037974565.1 Clupeocharax schoutedeni
TAGAATATATGATCATAAAGAATGCACATGATCATGGTCTTCACCCTTTACCCAGTTTGCAGAACCAGTTTATCACCAACCCTAATTGCTGTGATTATATTGTGGGGCCTTATGTTGCTTTGCAGTATCTTCAACTCACGCACCCCTACTCTGCTAGCTGGGTTCGACTCTGTTTTTTGTACTCCTCCATCTCTCATAATAATATTTTACAGAAGTCATCTTGGCACTAGTTCAGGCAGCAATTATTTTACTCTTCGTCTCATGTGTCAGGCCTGGCTGAGGACCAGTCTGGGCCCTGGAAATCCACAAACCATAATTTGCTGCAATGTCTAAAGGTGGAGAAGTTTTTAGGACAAAAGCCTTTAAGTGACTTTAATCTCAGGGGAATACTTCAGGAGGATCATAAGATCATAGGAACATTAACACCTATTAACACGATTTCCTACTCACAGTTCAGTGAACCAAGAAATTCTGTGAACAATGCTGAATATAAACTATCAGTCCATAACACTTTTTTGTTAATAAGTGAAAGAAGAAATATTTTACTTTGATCTGAAGTTAAGTACAGTCATATTTTCGAGGAATAACCTATCTTTACATTTCAGGTTGTTCTGTTTACCATATTTTCTTTCACTTCTGAATGGGAAAATACTAACATGGCCAACATGTAAACTGGATGTAAACCATGTAATTGAATATGTTGTAATAATGTTATAATAACCTTTATATATGTAATATGAACTGATTTTATAATAAAACTACAATAATCAATCTAGACTTTTAAAGTAAAAGAAGCTTGCTTTTTAGATTGGCAGCGTTTTAGCCTCCAGCATTGAGAACAACTCATCTGGACAGCTAATGACTCATCAGCCTGAGACCTGTCTTTAAGCCGTGCTGTTTTAACCATTAAAATGCTCGTACTTGCTATAAAATTTGCCAGTTTGACCGCCTGATTGGGTCCCAAGTGTGGCTGTGTTGTGTTTGGTTTTGGCTCCCGCTTGTTCAGCTTATTTAAAGTCACTTAGGTGGATTACAGGGCTGCAGAACGGCTCCGTCTGAACTAAAGTGGTCTGATTTCCTCACGACCCACTAAGCATGTCTTTCAATTGCTGTCTGTTTAGCAGAGTACCTGTTGCTAACACACACACACACACAACATAGCAGTAATACTGATGTGTGTAACAGCACCACTGTGCACATACTGACACTACACACATTGCTATACCATACTATGCTGCAGTTGTGGTGTACCTCTCAAATAATACATGGTCAACAGCATTCATGTGGTCAGTAACTAATGAGTGGTTTAGGCTGGCTTGCAAATTGTGCATGACAACAGATGGGGTACAACAGGAGTTCACTAAGTCATTTGTGTAGACTCCAGGCTTTAAGTGTTTCTTTTGTGTTCCTTCATCTGGCACACTAGCCACATAATAAGCTCCTTTTGAGTTGGGTCAGGAGCAGAATGGAGAAAAAAGCAAATATGTACAGAGCTTGGTGTCCCCAGGACATTGGAAACCACTGGACTGCGGTTTGTAATTGTACACCTATATAGTGGACACAGAAGGTCAGTGGAGCTCAGGAGTTTGCCAGCGAGTGGATGCGCAAGCTAGAGGTCCATTAAAGTTGACAGTTAGTGTACCCTAAATCTTTCTTTTAGCACAGCTGGCTGAATAACATGAATCACCGACAGAAGACTCTGCAGCTGTTTCAGACTTGTCATGCCCACAGCACAGTGTGAGAATGTGCCCGATCGCTTCTTGATTTTCTGGTGCCATTTCTGTAAATGTCTCGATGACGTCATGATGTATTGACGCCTTGCTGACATTTTCATTTATTGCAGTGTCGCTGATGGGAGAGGTCAGTGCCTGCTTAAACTGAGGTCCCCTGCCACTTTGAGCACTGCATAAACAGGGTGTGTTTGGGGTTTTTTACCCATGAGGCAACAAGCTCAATTCACTTGAGGGGCTGGGAGTAACCTCCTTCATGACTCAGAGGCTGGCACCTTGAGAACGTTGCCCCTCATCTTTTCCTGGGTCAGTGACAGGGCTTAACTCAGTGTGAAGATCCATGACAAAGATAAGGCAAACAGCTGCAAACAGATTCTTCTGGAGAGTTGGGGAGAACCATGCACATCAGTGCAATACAAAAAACTATTCAGTTTAGTTTTTTGTATTGTGCTTTCTGCAGCAGAGTAGCCTCTGTCATTTAAAGTTTCAGGAGACAAAATCATAGACAGTGACAGAAATGAGGATAGAATAGTGGCAGAGACAGAATTGGGCAGTGACAGAGACAAAAATGAAGAGGGCATAGGAGTCAACCTGGCACTAGAAGCTAATACCAAGACCACCAAGGAATATGATTATGTGGGAGCAAGATCAGTGTCCAAAACAGACCAGTGTCAGGTCTTCAGGAGCTGGGGTTCTGTGGCTGCCGGGAAGCACAGCATCTAAAACAGTAGAGGAAGAACGCCTCACCTTCTTTGGATGAAAGCGAAGCTCTGTCCCTGCAGACCCCTTGTTTGCAAGGCAGTCAGAGTTCTTAGTTATGGCAGTTTCTGTGGTGTGTTCAACTGAGAAAGACCTTCCTCATCTGCTAGCCAGAAATGAGTCCAGCAACAACTGAAAGCCCAATAGTTTGGCCATAATAATTCTATGCTAGCACTCAAAAACTTACTACATATATGGGTGGCATGGCAGTGAAGGCTGGATACAACCAATGTTACATAAAGCAAAAGAGCAAATTCAATACCACATATACGGATACAAACTCCAAATGCAGATCAAGACGCAGATGAAGGCTGATTTGGAGACAGGGCAAGGGTGGACTGGAGGAGTGAAACCAAGCAGAGAACTCTCATAGGGGAGCTTGTTGGATATTATTTGTTGGATGTGCAGCTCTGTTTTTTTCAACATATTTTATTTCAATTTGGTGTCTGTTTTTGAACTTGTTGTTTCTGAATACTGCAACAGTAAACATATGTAACAGTGATTACTGCTCTTAGGCCTAAGATTAGTGATGTGGTCGCTGACAAAAAGGACAACTAGAGGCATTACAAAAAGGAGGTTTTTCGTAGTTTGCATAAGTTGTTACAAGATTGATTAATGGACTGATTTATGTTGTAGGATATTGAACTGAATGTTAGCCAGTGAAGTCATGGAGAGAGAGAGAGAGAGAGAGAGAGAGAGAGAGAGGACAAGAAGCTGCGAGCCAGGTTTGGGTGGACATTAGCTCATGCAGCATCAGCATAGTGCTGACAGGTTGGATGTTTTGGAGTGATGAGGGCAGTGAGTAAGGGATGGGTCAGTAAGTTGTCAGGTGAAGGCCTAGACTGTTTGCCTCATGGTTGTGGGAGCCAGTCAGAGACAAGGAGAGAGGAGGACAACAGGTCAGTGACAAGAGGAGAAGGAGGGAACAAATCATACACACATCAGCCTGATCCAGATGAGTGGATCTGGACCTCCACCCTGTATATATTCTATCTCTCTCACTCTCTATCTATCTATTTATCCCTCTCTCTCTTTCTCTAATTCAATCTTGGTGGCAATATCAACCATTGGGTGATAATCTGTGTAATATAAAAAGACAAACATTTATGTTTGAGTGCTCAGAACTGACCTGCTGAATATGATTAATATATAACACACATACATATTTGTGTGCATTCCCGTCTATGTGTGGTGTTTTCTGAATGGGTATATGCTGCTATGATAAACCTAACCCAACTCTATCCTTATCTGTAGGCATCTTTAACCTTACCCTTTTGAAAACTTTAGTTTTAAAGGAAAAAAGTACCTCCCCCCATAGGGAGCTCCCAAATGTACCCACAACAGCAAAATGCTCATGTTTTTTTTTTTTTTAATCAGTCTGGGGACATGAGCTCATCAGAAGCATCAAACAAAACACACACACACACATACATTTTCATACCCCTAAAGATGAGACAGAGACTCTGCCAAGCACAGCTGAGATTTGTAGGTATGACGGGAGTAGAGGTCTGCTCTCACACACTTCTCGATATATGACTCTATTGGGAGTGCTGTAGTTATTTTTTGGTCTGAAAAAAACTAAGAAGCCCACTGGAGCTGTCATTGTGTCTGCTGAATGGTTTCTTGTCTGAGAGAAGGACTGAATTACAGCATGGATTCATCTAGAAGCTGAGAGTAGAAATTACCAATGCTTTCCACCAAGCTTAGTCTGACCTTGTAAAGTTTGGTTTTGTTTCATGGTTACTATGAGAAGATCGCAGACACATTTAATTTAATACTCCGGTTTAATGGCATTACCTGAGTATGATGTGTCATGTGGCTGGCCGTGTAGGGTGTAATATGGATGTCTAGAGCTTTCAGCTGAGTGTGGATGCTGACTACAGTCCTGAGAGTGTACTGTCTAAAACACTAGTCTAAGTTGAATCATGTAGATTGTCTGCTCCATATGAAACAATCGTTAACACTTAGCGTTAAAGTGATTTTTACTGAGAATCAAGAGACTTTCCACAGATTAGCGTTCATCAGATTTATGAGCCAGTATAGGCTTTTTAGTATATAGAACTCAGAGTTTGTAAGTATATTTTGTACTTGTGTGACAATCACTACAAATGTGTGAATATAAAGAAAATAACTTTCCTGTTAAAGAAAGAAATTGGCTGATTATGGCAATGGTTTTTGAATGAGCAAGAGAAAAACCCAGGACACTCTTCATTGTAAACTGATCCAGCAAGGCAGGTCTGAACAGGACTGCCCCCCCCCCCCCCCAACAAGACAGATACAGCTCAGGGTCTGGACACATGTGCCTGGAAATATCCACACAATGCAAATGGCTTTGAGAAGGAGAAACTCAAAAAGCAGAATGATGATTCTGCAAGCTTTTCTGAACACAAGGCTCTGAGTGTTTGAGGCTGCAGTCCAAATCTTTGGTAGCATAGTTAATCCAAGAAGTGTGTACTTTGGACTTTATATAACAAAACAAACCATATCCTGTGTTTCTCTGCACTTACATACAACTTTAGCCACTGTGCTTGTCTGTTCTGTGCAGTACACTGAAACTACAGTTTGAGACAAGGGGTTTTAACCTGAGGATTGTCCAATGTAATGAGAATGATGCTATAAAGGATAAATTGTTTCAATAAACTACAGATGAGAAATGCATGTGCATACACTTCAGAATGCTTCTGGTATGGCCAGCAGTAATTGTGACAGTTAAGGGTTAAAGGGTCAGAGTAGTTATAATCCCTGATTGATTGTATGTAAGACATGACCTCGTGTTGAGGTTCGGTGAGTCTCGGTGGACTCAGAAACCCTCGGCAGCACTAAGAGAGCCACGGTTTACACAGCTTAAGCTGAAATAAACAGAATTATGTGTTTTGCAGCATTTGCAGCATGCCTTGTTTATACTTGGAGGCTGTAAAGGCAGGCAGCTGCGATCCAGGGGGCCAGAAGGACCACTATGATTCACCCAAAATGTTTAGTTCTTTTGCCACGGGCTAAACATTTGTTCCTGTCTCTTCTGGGCCATCATGTGGTGTGTGTGTGTGTGTGTGTGTGTGTGTGTGTGTGTGTGTGTGTGTGTGTGTGCATCATCCTGAGCAGCCCACATCATAAAGGGGCTCATACAGTCTGTGGGCAAAGAATGGACAATGAGAAATGGCACTAAAGGGGTTTTTTTATTGTGCTGCCATTATCATTTCAAAATCGTTTAAATGATCTAGTGAACATTATACATACTCATACAAGTACATATACATACAAGTAAGAAAGGAGATTAAAAACAGTAAAAACAGAAATGTATCTCTCTCTAATTCTCTCTCTTCTATATTGCCCTCTCTCTCTCTCTCTCTCTCTCCCTCTCTCTCTCACTCTCTGTCTCTCTCTTCTATATTGCTCTCTCACTCTCTCTCTCTCTCTCTCTCTCCCTCCCTCTCTCACTCTCTCTCACTCTCTCTCTCTCTCTCTCTCCCTCTCTCTCTCTCTCCCTCTCCCTCTCCCTCTCTCTCTCTTTCTGTCTCTCACTTAGTTGCTGCCGTTGTAAACAGCTGCTAACGGTACTTAGGGACCCGGGGGTCATGTTTATGTGTTGTAACCTTTGGGGTTTATGGGAGGCTGAGGTTAAAAGTCATCTAAACTTTAAATGAGAAACTTTAAATGTCTTCTGAGGCTGTAACAGCACTGACGCGTGGATTATGCCCTCTGTTATGTCAGCACTAGCTGAGTTTCTAACTGCTGCTCTTTTTATTTGCCTCCTCTTTGTCCTGAGAGAGAGCAGGGCTTTTCTGTGGCCTGACATACAACTGACTATAGAAAGAACCTCACTCCTGAAGACTGAAACCATCAAACAGTCTTAAAAAGGAAACATATTTATAATGAATCAAAAATGGGAGAAATCAAAGACTTTTAATCTAATAGACATAATCACCACAAGGGTGTTGTTTAGGGTAAACATAGAGGGCAAAATTATTACCATCACTAGAGGTTATTATAAACAAAGAAATTTATGTATTTGGGGGTAAATTATTTTTTAATCATTATTAAATCATTATTTTGATTTTCATGACCATTTCCTGTTTCCATTGAGTACAAACATATATAATGAGTAAACCTCATATATAAAGAGCTGTCACCTCAAAGGAGACAGAAGGTTTTGGTTCTGCACAGATTAAGAAATAATAAATATCTGAAATTAGCATTAAGCAAAATCACAATGAAAAATGTTATCGGAAGTATAAAGGGAATATATGTACATTGTATTGCGTAAAAAAAGTATTGCGTAATAAGAAAAGTCCCTTATATCTACTGCCCACAAGGGTTTTACTGCCTAAAAGAAACATGCCGCCACATGCACATGTTGGCCATGGTCACAGTATGGCCTGTATTTTTGGGCACATTATTTACCGGGTCAGTGCCAGGGAGGACATTAAGGAGCCATTACATCATGGAAATAGGTGCACGGCCACTTTTATGACTGACATCACCCTGAGTTGGAGCTAGAGTGTGATGCTAATAACCTCTCACCCCCTGTTCACAGTCATAAACACACATACACACACCACATGTGAGTCTCTATCAGATCTTCTGGAATATTTAGCTAATATGGAACTTTATTTTGTTTCTCAGTTGCTGTTACTTGCTCAATGGATTAAGCAAAGATTATTTTATAATGTTTTATGTAAGATTATATAAGATAAATAACAAGAAGTAATGAAAATCAAATAATTTCTTAGGTAGATTCAAGTATTTCAGGATAAACATCATTAACCCAAAGGTACTATGACAGTGGTCCTCAGATGCCCCCTACTTTTGCTGTTTTGCTCTTGGAGAATCATCAAACTATGAAATGGATTTTCTTAATAATCTGTTAAAAAAAATAAGTATGAGCTTACATTCTCAGCTATGCTTTCCCTGAAATACATGGTGTCCAGCTCAGTTCAGTAAATTGTATGTGAATGATATGATGGTATCAGAAATTAAAGCTTGAAATGTTCTCCTGATACATTAGAGTGCTCACTTAAAAATAACAAGGAGGCCCAGAGGCTTGACCCATATTGACTTTTAAAGTGTGATCAGTTTCCGGATTGAGCTTGTGCTCTACCTTGTGAAACAGATCAAGTGTCCTTTTCCTCTGTATAAATATCGGCTCCTTTCTGAAGAAGCTGAGAGCAGATGGATCATTTCCAGGGTTTTTTTTAGCACAAAGCTCAGCCAGAGCATTACAACACATACAGCACAGTTCCCACTCAAGATTACAGTTGTGCATGATGTGGGACCAGGGAGTGTGTGATACAGTGGAGATAGAAGAACATAGTAGGGTTTTATAGTAAACTGAAAAGAAGAAAGAAAGATGAGGAATGTGTTTGAGGATGTAAAAGAAGAGTAATGGGTTCTTGGTGGGTAAACGCGGTTAAAAGTGGGTAAATTGCATCAGGCTGTACATTTACAGCAGATTCTTTTATCCAAAGCAACTTGCATTCCCTAGCTACAGGAGACAGTCAGTGCATTGCTGTTTTACTGTAAATGAGCTAGCGCTAACTAAAGCATGGAGATGATTAATTATTGATGTGTGAAAACCTGTAGAATTTGCTGTTCTGCCCAATAGTTATATCTAAGCATCAGATGTCTGGACAAGTTAATTGCTTTCTACTATAATCAGTATTTACACCTGTGATGCTGTGCTATATAACACCCTACATACTTTCGTCAAGTATAATTGATTCTACAGTTTTTACCTCCCCATGCAATGAAAGTAAACACTCTATTTGAAACATTTAAGAAGTCATCACGAGTAAAGCTAAAGAGATATGCTCTTTTAAAAAGTCCATATCAGTCAGCAAAATATGTTCTTTTCATCCTTGCTTTTAAAGCTGAGTGAGGCCATGTTTAAATGGTTTGGTTTACATTATTTGATCAATAATAATTTGTAATATTATGAACATTCCCTTTTCCATTGTAAATTTTGGTATTAGCCCAGGCTGGTATTGAAATCAAAGGTCATATTGTATATCATGGCATCCGATTGTCAGCGTAACACCCTTCCGGAGAGTGCTGCCAATAAAAGCCACCCAAAGTATAGGTAAGATAATATAGATCTTTGTTCTCTTGTCATTTAGGAGTAAATCGTCTTTTGTGTTTGTGTGTGTTGACACAGCTGGAGTCTTGGAGACTGGAGTGTGTGTAGTCACACTTGTGGGTCAGGAGAGCAGAGCCGACAGGTGCAGTGTGTCCAGCGGACCAGCCCCACTCAGGTAGACGTTTTAGCCGATGCTCACTGTGTACAGCCCCTTCCAGCCCGGAGGCAGCCGTGCAACACACACATCTGCCCACCCACATGGAGCACAGGCCCATGGTCTCAGGTGAGTAACCCTTAAAAATTAGCAAAACTCACCACTGAACCTTCTTAAATGTTAGTGCTTAAATAGTGCTGGATGGTAGGATGTCAGCTATTGATCCTAGTTCACTATGTTGATTAAAGTGGCCCCTTATAGTCACGAGTGAATGCACCACAGCACAGCACACAGTGTGAACAATGTGAAATTCCTTCTCTGCATTTAGTCCATCAATGGGGAGCAGTGTATGGGAATGATACCATGCTCAAGGGTACCTCAATGGTGCCACCAGATTTGAACCCACAACCTTCTGATCGTAGGGCCAACTCCCTAACCACTAGGCCACCAGCTGCTCCATTCTATATTGTATAGCAGAATTTACACACTCAAACACTCTTTACTTGAGAAAGCACTCTAGAGTGAGATAATCTTTATTTGATACAGGCAGTAAAACTGACGATTGGCAATGCACTGCAGGAAGCACTAGGAGCAATACGGCTTTTGTAGTTTTGTTGCATCACAAAAGAAGACATTACTTGTCACACAAGCCATGTGTAACTTAGCACACTTCTTGTCAGATTTATATTCGAATGTCTGTAAGAGGGAAAGGATGCTTCCGGTGTCTCACTTCTCATTTTGAAGATCAAAGGTACTCATAATAGCCCATTGATTGCCCTGCAATTTAGGTTCTGCCATCATGTTAAATATGAAATGAGCCTAATCGTTCTGTTTATGGAAGGGGGGGGGGGTGCATTAAGGAAAACTCTAAATATGATCTCTTTCCTGCATATGCATTTGAGTGAAGGTCACACAAAATGTGAGTGGAGATATTATACATGCAGCTCATTATATATTCTACTTTATCTGCTAAAGCTTGTGCAACTCAGGGCTGCCAGTTTTGCACTGATTTTCTCCACACAGGTGGATGTGTGAGAAGATGTGATTTGCATTTCCATGTTTTCATTTTACACACGTTTTCATACCTGGAGCTGGATCACAACGAATGCTTTGGTGGGAAAAAAGCTTCATTTATGAACACCGCTTTCTCATAACCATCAAACTTTCTTTTTTTTTGTCTTGACAGCTGTGTTAGTTCACTGTCATTGAATTGCATTATGCTGAGCATATCTCCAATGGGTTGAGCAAGACCCTTAACCGCAAGTTGCTCCAGGGAGACTGTCCACTGTAGTAATGTGGAGGAATGGGTGTCGCTTTGGATAAAAGTGTCTACTAAAATGATGTAATTCTATTCTTTGGTTGAGGAACAAATGGCTTAGGAGACCAAGAGGAACAGCCCTACAGACGGTGATGACAATACTAAATGTGATAATAGTTTGTTTAGTCAGGTAATTGAATAATTGTTCATAGCCTCATCGATTGTAGAAATCTTGCTGAATGCTTTTCTGCTGAATAAGCTTAAATATAAAGAACAGTTCTGCCTTTTCTCTAAGACTATTTATCGCCTGTACAATGTCTGAAAACGCACACACTCCACTACTTCATCCCTGCACATTGCAAAGCAAGTTTACATCACTTCCTCTGAATCTGGGTTTGCAATTGTTTTTAGAACAATAGAGAGTATAAAGCCATATCCAGGTCTGGAGCAGTGTTAACATGCTCACTGCCAAAGCCAGCCACTGCCTGGTATGAAACACATAAAGAAAATCTCTCTAGATTTTCACATTCACTCAGACCTCTACCAAAAGAGCACCAGGCTCATTTTTAACGAGTTGAACTATATCAGATTTTTATTAGTACCAGATCTTAAATATTGGTTTTCAGTACTCAACAACATCTCACAGCATATGTGGAAAACATCATAGGCAGCTCCCCCTGAAGCTGCCTGAGAAAATCTGTAAAAATCTGTAAATGGGGGCTACACTGAGGAGTGCAAGTTGGTGTGTTCAGACTGTATAATACTTGATGTTTCTGTTAGAAATTATGCAATAATGTCAAACACAACAGTGGGCAAAAGCAGAGAGACCCTTGTGTAGTTCTTGAAGCATTCATTTGTTCATTTGCTTGCTCTTAGTGCTCCCGTAAGTGTGGTAAGGCTGTGAGGAAGAGGGCGGTGATGTGTGTGAGCAGCACTGCAGGATCTCGTGTGCTGCCGGACAGCTCGTGTGTGCTCCTGCCCAAACCTCACAGCCAGGAGAGCTGCATGCTCAAACGCTGTCAGAAACAACACAAAGCACAATGGATCCTCTCCAGCTGGCAGCAGGTAGAAACACAACAGAACCAGCTTAAGCTAACTCTCACATTTAAAACACATCTAAAACTGAGCCTACCATTCTTTTGTTTGTTATAATTCAGATTATATAATTATATGATTAACCACATTGTGTAACATATTCTGTACATTTTCCTCAGAATATATCCCTCAGAACACAACCATGCCGAGATTCTTTATATTTATCACCATAAAAAATATTTTATTTAATAATACCTCATCAAAATTTTAGAGTCTGCAGTAGTAACTGTGCCTTCACCTCTATATTACTATACTATACTACCCATCTTCTCCTCCTCCTCTCCTCCTCTTGCCCCCACAGTGTTCAGTAACATGTGGGAAGGGTGTACAGGTGCGATCTGTGAAGTGTGTGGAGAAGGACACAATTGGGAAGTACAAGGATCTGGCCCTTAAGAAGTGCCAGCACATGCCAAAGCTGTCCACAGAGCTGCAGAGAGTGTGTGTCCAGCCAGACTGCCTCAGCATCCCTCGCCTTCACAGTCCAGACTGGTATACCTCACCGTGGTCCCAGGCAAGTCCAGCACCCTTGCCTTTAAGAAGCCTTTAAGAACACATATGGTGGCCATAAGTGGTCACCAACACATACCCTTATATAGAAACCCATAACCTCTGACTCAACAGAAACTCAGCTTTTCATCATGCTTACATATCAGCCACATTTAGCCGATTGTGTAGGTTTCACTTGTGATACCAAAGTCACATGGAATTCTGAAGGTGTTCTTTGATTTCTGGCATCCAGACCTTAATAGTAGAACCTTTTAAGTCTGTAAGTTGTGAGGTAGGACATCAGTGGATTAGACTAGTCCATCTAACACATCCCACAAATACTAGATAGGATTTAGATCTGGAGAACATGGAGATCAGGTCAACACCATGAACCCTCTGTCATCTTTCTCAAACCCCTCCTGAACAGTTTTTATAGTGTGGCAGAACACTTTGTCTTGCTGAAAGAAGATAACGAATTCTGCCACACTCTAAAGGTAGGTGGTATGTGTCAAAATAACATTCACATGAAAGCTAGAACACAAGGTTTTCTAACATTGCCCGGAGCATGACACTGTTTCTGCCAGCTTGGGTCCTTCCCACTGTAATTCTTGGTGACATCCAGTGTGAAGGTACTAACCACTATAAGCTGGGATCACCAGAACCCTGATGTTATGGAGATGCTCTGACTCAGTCATCTAGACATCTCAGTTTGGCCAAAGTCACTTAGATCCTTACCCTTTCCCATTTTCCAAATTTCAATCGATGAACTGACTGTTCCCTTGCTGTCTAATGCAATGTATGTTTGTATGTGTTTGTGCAGTGCACAGTGTCATGTGGTGGAGGTATTCAGTTACGCTCAGTTCAGTGCCTGGTTATCGGACGTCCTTCATCCGGTTGTTCCCTTCACCTGAAGCCGGCTGTGTCTCAGGCCTGTAACACAGACTTCTGTCCACAACAGCAGCACCAAGGTGAAACACTACTAACACAGCACCATGGGCCATACGCCTAGCTCATAGGTCTGATTTATACTGTAAGCAGAGATGTCATTTTTACCAAGTCCAAGTCAAGTTTAAAGTCTTTGTGCTCGAGTCCAAGTTGAGTCTCAAGTCTTTGAGAGGAAATATCAAGTCAAGTCTCAAGTGTTTGAGTGAACGTTTACAAGATATGCTAATTGGCCATGCCCCATGATTACAATTGGCTGTTGCTTAGTAGGGGACTGCATGCTGTGATCTGCCCTCCGGGATAAATAAAGTTTTCTGGTTCTGATTTTCTGATTCTAAAGTCAAGTGACAAGTCTTTCTTTGTGCAACTTAAGTGCGACTCGAGTCCGAGTCTCAGACTTGAGTCCCCATCACTGACTGTAAATGTAATTTATCACTTTTTTGGGTGGTGGGTCACAGGAGTGACACTGACATGGTAGTAGTAATGTAACTGTTTAGCAATGTTGCTGGGATTTTTACACACTCCTGACAGGAGTCTACACACAGCTATCCAAGAGTGACTCTGTGGTATGAAACTGATCACGAAGGAAGCTGTTAGGTTGAGTTAGAGTGACATTTGGGATCCAGAACTAACCTTTCAACACCCAACATTCCTAATGCTCCTGTGGCTGAATGCAATCAACTCCTCATAGCAATGTTCCAATATCTAGTGTAACACCTTGCCAGAGGAGTAGAGTTACTGCAGCAAAGAAGAGACAAACC
>JBBPDH010000007.1:17183447-17195947 GCA_037974565.1 Clupeocharax schoutedeni
GGAGAGTGAAAGGGGAAGGGGAGAGAGAGAGAGAGAGAGAGAGAGAGAGAGAGAGAGAGAGAGAGAGAGAGAGAGAGCGAGAGAGAGAGAGCAGGACAGAGGAGAAAAAGTTGGAAACAGTTTCAGTTCTTGTTTAATCCAGAGCAAGAAGCTGCACGACGTTCGTCCACTGCTCAGAACTTTGTGGAGTACAGCAGTAGCAAAGGAGAGAGCGAAAGAAAGAGGAGGAGAAGGGGAAAGACAGAGAGAGAATGTGGCTGGGGTCTTCTTGCAGGTAAGCCCCCTGCGTTTAACCCTTAGCGCTGCTCTCCAGCTCTACTGCACTGTAGTGTATCATTCACTTGTTGTTTTTCCTTGGACCAATTTGGACCACGTGCTTTTTTCCAACTAAATGCATTGCTTTAAATGCATCACGTGCGTCTGGCTGTTAGAAAGTTGCATCTGTGTGTAACATGTCTACCGCTAATGTCTCTCTTTACGCATTTGCCCCATTTTCGAGCACATGGGAATGGATGGAAAACGTGGGCAGAGGATGGAGGGGTGGGCTGGAGGGCTTATGAGGGGGTGTTAGTGCCCCTTTACCCTCCTTTTACCCCCCCCCCCCCCAACACCACCCCTGGAGCTTTTTGTGCCCCGGTCTGGGGCTGTTTTCGTTGGGGTTTCCGCGGTGGCGCGTAGCAATTATGGTTTATGTGCAACGTTGAATTGCGGCTGCACACAAACTGCCCTTCGCCGTTTTTAGGGTAAAAGCGAAGCCACAGATGCAGCGGACACACAGAGAGCAGAGCACGACTTAGAACAACACGAAAAACCTCAGTGTCTTAAAGGATTAGCTCATGGTCTGATGGAAAATAGGCAGTAAAGGTTTAGGGGGGTGGTTTGCGGGGCTGCAGGAAAGGCAGTGTGTTTAAAACTGCTGCGCTTTGGGACTCGAAGTGGACACAAACATGAGTTTACACCACTGTTTACTGACAGCAGTGCTATAGTCCACCTGCTCTGCTCTGTGTCAGTGTTGGTGTCTGCTGGTGTGTGTGTATGTGTGTATGTTGGTGTATCTGATGGTAATTATGTTGATGGTTGTGCTTGTATATTATATGTAAACATAAAGTATATCCAGTTTTGTTGTTTCTGTGCATGTTTGTATGTGTATTGCTGAAGTTGATTTGTATGTTTGTGAATGTACAGTGTGTTTTTTGGCCTCTTAATACTCATTCTCAAAACAAAATTAAAATGTTATTTTCTCATCTAAATATTCCAGTTTTGTAACACAGTTGTACTCATTTATATATCCCTTTTACATTGGACTTCAAGCTCTTACAAATCTGAGGCAGATTTCCGCTCATGTTATGACACAGAGGTGCGTTTGGTGTTGGTGCTGTATTTCATACTGAGTTTAGTCTCTAATCCCAGCTTATATTTTGTTTCTAACTAACCATTCTAGTTCAGTTACATTGTTAGGTTTGTAATTAGCAAGTCTGATGTCTCTATCTTTAACTCGCAGTTATACAGCGTCTAAACAAGTGGCTGAGGATCCACTCAGCCTCTTCACCTGCAACAGTAAAGACAGAGCCAAACATCTTAATGTATGTTTGGCTGTTTCTCTTAGTTTTACACATTACTGTATAATATATATAACTAGTCTCGCATCACTCTTTTAAAGAAAGGATGATGTGCAAAATCATATGGCTGAGTGTGGTTGTGTTCAGCCATATCATGTTTTATTTATAAGAGGCATAAATAAGCCTTCAGTTCGGAAAGTTGTCCAGGTGCCACACAAGGGTTCTAGACTTCCGTCTGGGTTCTAAAGAGTTACTAACAGATTACGGAATACTACGTTGAGAACGAACCTTTAGCATTATAAATAAATATCCCTGTATTCACATTATTTGGGCCAACTGTGTGTATTTTGTGTTAAAAGTCTCTTGAATGTTAAAAGCTGTGATTAAATGCTGTAGTATTGACCTGGCTAAAAAAATAAAAATTGTATGTCAAGATTAAAGATAGCAAAGTTAGGAAGAAAAGTGATATTATAAAATAGTGCCACCAGGGCCTCATAGTTCAGCAATCAAACTGCACGTCTTATTGTCAGGAGACTAGTTAATCCCACAGCCCTCTGTGGCCTGGAGAATAAGAGATCATTATTAGCCTCCTCCTCCTCATCAGTCTATTAGCTGATGTAGAAGAATCGGTCATTAGTGTTTAAGCGCATTGAGCCTCCGTTGATGTTGTGATAGTTGTTCAAAAAGATGTAGTGGCATTTCAAATGTTTCAGATGAAGCATGCACTTTACTCTCCCAGCTTGGTAACATTGAATTTGATAGAACATTGAGAGTCGGACATGACTGTAATGGGTAGAAAATTGGGAAAAGGTGAATAAAAATAACCTATAAACTAACAAAACAATTCCTTATATATGATTTTATATGATGTGTCACTTGTCACAAAACCACAAAATACGTGTATCTGACGTGAAACATGCAGGATATTGAATCTCTAGCATCAAGGTCACTGGCTGTTCCCCCAGTCCCATTTGAATGATAGTCATAGTCCAAGCAGATAAACTCTTTGAGGCTATTTTCGTTTAAGCGGACATTTATCACGGGTGTACTTTGTGAGCACCACATTACGAAGATAAATTAAGTTTCTAGAGCCTCGTTTTGAACTCTCGGATGAATGTGGAAAATAGTTTCCACAGGAATGTAAGTTTCTGTTTAGAATAATAAAATCTAATTTGCTTGGTTTCCCTCTTTCCCTGAACAGCCAAAACCTCTGAAGTTTGCTTCTTTAGTTCCTTACTTCTGTAGCTATAATGAAAGTTAATACCCCTCCAGTTAACAGCGTGCAAACTGCACATCTAAATCTTCTTACAGTTGCCTCAAACCACAGCAAATTTTAAGTATCTCATGTGCAATCTGATGCTGTATGACACTGCTTTAGGCCTGTATACTGTATACTGTTGAGATAACTTTTGAGAAATGTGGGGTTATTAAGGCATGCAGTTTGAACGGTGCTAATTGGTGGGGTGCAAGCTTTCATTGTTTTAGCCTCATACTGAACATGTCTCAGCTGACTGACTCTTTTTGAGCTGAGGGGAAAACGGTGGGCGGGAGTTTTTTTACTAAAGCTCTTTTAAAGCAGCTATTGCGACTGAACTGACAGTGTGAAGATGCTGATTAAACCAGACAGTTGAGCTTCTGTCCCTGTAACCAAGCAATTAGGTTAGGACTGAGGCCACCTCACACACTTCAGGATACCGAGGGGAAAAGAAAATGTTCTGTGTGTGTGTTTATACAAAAAATGTGCTCAAAATTCCTCTCATCTTAGTTTCATAATCTTTGCAGGTTGTGTGTCTTATGGAGCGCAGTGCTGACCACTGTGTGTGTGGCTGAGGCGGACAAGGCTGAAAAACCGGTGAGTGATTTTGATCTTATAGGTGATTTCAGAGGTAGGGATGATATTGATGCGTATTGTATTTAAGATTTTTTCTATTGTTTTTCAAATAGGGAGGGGTGTGTTTGTTTGAATATTCTGATGAACACTGTCACCTTAGTGTTTGTTTGAAGTAAAAATGGTTAAAATGACCATTTTGGTTTTAATGCCCAGGACTTGCTGGCAAATCCAGGCTTCCATTCATCACCCCTGTAACTCAAGGCCAGCTTTCAAAGGTGCAGTGAGTGAACAAAAAATAACAAGGCACCTATTTGTCTTAGCAACATATATTGACAAAATGCCACAAATTAACAAAATGACAAGTTTATTTTGGTAAACAAAAGCATTTCTGTCTGTCCATGTCTGTCCTCCATTCCTCACCCCTGTAACTCAAGGCCAGTTTGCCTTGTTTGCAGTGTAATTACTGACAGATGTCCAAATTGTGACAGAGGACTTCAGGGTTCCCATGGTGGGAAGTCTGACTGTATAGTGACCTATGTTTTGCTTTATACAATTTTTCACCATATATTTTTAGGGGTCAACCGATATACTAAGGGCCTATACTGGGCCTATACTGATTTGAACAATTTCCTTCGGGATAAATAAAGTTTTCTGATTCTGATTCTGATTTATTCTGAATTATTTGTTTTTAAAGAGAAAGATAACCAATATTTGAAATCAAAACTTAGAATAACACAGCCCATCAATAAACTTCCTTGATATGCCTTTATGTATATTTTCATGCTTTCAGAGTCAGAGACAGCTTCAGGACACATTTCATCACTAAAACTATATCATGTAAAAACAGCTCATATGGGCAAGTAATGTTACATTCACAATATGGTGGCTAAAGTAAGTTCCACTATCACCAGTGTTATTTAAATATATAGCTATCACTACATAAATAAACGCTATATAAACGCTACATAAATCTCACTATAGTATAATCATGCCAATAAAGTTTGTAAAACTGGTATTCGAATAGATGTTTATTGCCATTTCAGCCATATACACGGTAAAAACCAAAGTGAAACAATGATTCTTCAGGAACATAATGTAAGACTACACAGTGTAAGCAGGACTGAACTACAAGAGAGAGAAGAAACATGAGCTAGAGTACCATAATTTACAGAAGAAGACAAGACAACAGACAATGCTGCCAAAACACAGTAACAGAACAGTTTGGTATATATGCAGTGTGTTTGGGAGAAGAAAACAGTTTGCAATAACATAATATTTGAAATATATTAAAAGTGATAACTGAGATAAACAGAAACAGCAACACAGCCAGTTGCTAAATCTCTATCATTTTAGTTTAGGGAATTAAACGATTCTTGCATACCAAATGTTACTGCACTCATAATGGAATTTTAAGACTAAAATTGTCTTAATATTTTTATCTTACATCAGAACACAACATTGCACCATTTAAGGTGGAAACAAACAATAATAAATATAATTGAATGAATGAACCTAGAGTGCCAGGTTTGCCATGGAAGCTGTTTCTCTCAGCTCTCCCTAAAACACTGTTTGTGAAACTTCAGCTTAGAGAACTTTGCTTTATGGTTGAAACAGAGCAAATGAGTTCCTCTGTGTCCATTCCTCTGGAATAGTAACCGGATTACAGAGGGTGACGACAGACAGAGAGAGGCAGCGACATAAGAGCCAAAGTAGTGCCTTTTTAGATCATTTTTTGTTTTGGCAATCAGAGAAAAATAATGTTACATATAATAATAAAATTGCAGAACGACGTGTAACTCCATATCAATATCACTGTGGAAGCTGGTGGCTTAGTGGCTAGGGAGTTGCCCTTTTAATCAGAAAGTCATGGGTATGAATCCCAGGACAGCCAGGGGCACCACTGAGGTACACACTGTGTGTCTGTACACACTGCTCCCTGAGCGCTGTGCTCTTGGCTGTTCATGAAGTTCATTGCACAAAATCACTCACATAAAGACATCTCACAAGATTTATTCTTTACAGTTTCAGTCCCTTTCAAAATGAGCCGTTTGGACTGCTTGTTTCTGGATCACAGATATCCAACTCTTACCAAATGTATTAGGTGGAGCTTCATCAATCCAGAGGAAACTGTTCCCTGCTCCACAGACCAAAACAAGGGGACCTTATACGTCTCCAGTCGATGTTTACTCTAAGCTCTTTGCTTTACACTATTACTAAGAACAACAAACACAGAGATGGCTAATGGCTAATCTAGTGGGTGGGGGCTCGACAGATGAGGGGCGGTTCAGAATAATCAGAATATTCTGATGTCAGAATAAGGGAAATTTGCATAGAACCGCCCCTCATCTGTCGAACCCCCACCCACTAGATTAGCCATTTTTATCTGCTGGTTTTACGAGCACACATAAAATGCAGAAGGCTATGGCTACAGGCAGAGGCAAGTCACACATGAAGCGTGGTGTTCATCTTGCTGTGTGTCCGACTCAGGGCCGAACATATTGGGCTGGATAGCGCCTCTAGTGCCCCAATACTCCCAGTACAATATGTGTCCATATATATAAGCCTGTCTGTGTTGTAAAAGATGTGAATATATGTGCTTTTTGTATTTTCACTGTTTGAAAGGAGAGTTTGTATGTTTATATAATTTATATAATATATAATTATATAATATAAGTTTATATAATTTTTATTACTAGGAATTGCTGTTGCAGTGAAGACATTGCATTCTTGATTTTTAAGAGCAGATCCACCCATTGTTAGTTCAAGCTGGGCAGTTACGGCTCATCTCTCGAGTCCTCTGTAAGCAAAGTGAGCACATCCTTTTCTGTTCTGCAGCCAGAGTCAAAACAGAACTCTACAAAAGAGTCTTTTAAAAAAATTAGTTACTATGGAGACATCCAGTGCAAGAGGTCTCAAGCTGAAGATGTTAGAATAGTGTCTATGTGTGTGTGTATTATATCTATACTGTCTTTATTTACATAAGATTCACACACACACACACACACACACACACACACACACTCGGGCCCTGTAATAGCCTCTTAAAAAAGAAAATATGAATAATTCTTTCCATTTTGTTAATGTTTGGACTGGTGGGCTGGATCCAATATATGAATGTGCACATGGAGAGCTTCAGTGTCAGATTCATTTTTAATGATTACATGATTCTGCTTTTAGAAAACTGTTTATCTCAGATAGCAATATGCCAAATTTTCTTTTCTTTTAGATATTTGCAGAGAGGTTCTACTTTGAATCTGAAAAGATATATGTCTTTATAGACAAGAGTTGTACTGTTACTTAATCCTGTCCAAAGAGATTTTCCACCTCTGAGAACTTAGAACAGAAACGTGAGAAACAGAAAAGGTGCTGTATCAGATATTGGTTCTCTGTGAAACCAATCATGTGATCTTTGTAGGGGGAGTTTGAGGAGGTTATGTATCAGACAAGCATCAACATTCTAAATGCTCTGAGGTGAAATGAGAAACAAAGAAAGAGAGAGAAAGAAATAGATGAGTCTTCTTCAAAAAGCTCAGAAGCCTCAGCAGTCTGGAATGTTTGTATTCTTCTAAAGATCTGAAGTACAAATCTATAGGATCTGGTGGTATATGACCAGAAAGACAGCCAGATATCTTTTGTGACATGGACATAGAGTTCTTCCTGGCTTTGAGGAAAGCTTTTGTAACTGAACATCCTGGCTTCTATCTTGGTTGGTTGATCTTCTAAAGATGGGGAAATAGTGGCACGACAGGTTGTTTCATTATTCTAAATTCTCTGTGTTTGTTGTTCTTAGTAATAGTGTAAAGCAAAGAGCTTAAAGTAAACATTGACTGGAGACGTATAAGGTCCCCTTGTTTTGGTCTGTGGAGCAGGGAACAGTTTCCTCTGGATTGATGAAGCTCCACCTAATACTTTTGGTAAGAGTTGGATGTCTGTGATCCAGAAACAAGCATCCAACATCAGTACCCGACCCCATTAATGCTCCTGTGTCTGAAAGAAATCAGACCTTCATGACAATGTCCCGATATCTAGTGTAGCAGCTTTCCTAAAAGGTAGAAAGCTTACTGAAAGGAGGGACAAGAAACCCTTGACACAGACAGAGGGAGAGCCGAAGGGGTGGTTGCTGGTAGGTGTACTGATGTTCCAGGAAACGGGGAGAGCATGTGCATGCGTGTTTGTTTGTAGAGAGGGTGAAATTATGTGCATTATTCAGGGGAAGTGTGTGTATGTGTGTGTGTGTATGTGCCTCTTCCATGTCATTCATTATGACTCAGCTGTTTCCCTACATTAGTAATAGTTGTGTTTTTGGGATGCAGTTGCATACACGCACACACACACATGTATGCATACACATTAACACACACACACACGCACACACACACGCACACACACACATGCACACACAAACACACATTCACTCAGTTGCCTACTTCTCTTATACCATACCAGTGTCACTCTGTCTGTCTGTCTGTTTCTCTTTCTGTTGATCTCTGTGTGACACACATACACTAGAACACTGGCTGGATGTTGTGTGGCCCTGGCCGAGATTTGGACGGATCAGATGTGACCTCCGACCTCACTGTTTTGGAGTGTTTTTCTCCTGAATGGAAACTTTTGTTCGGCGGATCCTTTCTTTCCTGCCCCTGTCAGGCCCGCACACGGCCCAGAAATTTCAGTCCCTTATTTATTGTGAAATAAAAGATTATTTCTGTACACTGGCCATTAAAAGTTTGGGACACCTACCTTCTTTTCAGAATAATGTTCCATTTTCATGGTCGCTTTTCAGTTCAGTGAAAAATTACTTCTATGCTTCAGTTAACAAAAAAACAGCTGTTTATTAAAACTGTGGAATGCTTTGTTCATTTTTTTCTGACACTCATCTTATTGTTCATCAAAGTGTCTTTGTAAGTATGAAAATTGGGGGTTTGTCTAAATAATGATTTGGTCGTTTTATTTTTCACGTGAGTGCTGATGAGTTCCGACATTAAAACAAGGGAGTAAAAGGAGTGGGATGTTGGCATTATTCCGAAGATGGCACTGTCACAAATATTTAAAGGTTAGATGTTCTTCTGTTTTTTCTTTAATAGGTTAAGTTATCGCAAACTCCAGGCCTACCAAAGCGAGCCACCTGTCTGACCCCAACACTATAGTGACACTGTTTGTGCATTTGTTGCTGGATATTAGGCTGATAATAGATGCCTAATTACATAAGCGAGCTGTCAGGTGACTGGTGTTTACGGTGCAGGGCATTTGTTCAAACTTGTCCACTATTAAGTGGGGCATTTTTTCATGTCTGGCTTTCATCGTCGTGGCTCTGAACTTGACATTGCTTGTATTTGTTTTCTGATCTGAGCTATTAAAGCATGTTTCCAGCTGTCTGGAATTAAACCTTGTGCTGCTAAATACCATTCATGTATTCCTACATCACATAATGTAACCAATGTTGTGACTGCTCAGTTTTTGGCTTCAGGAACATTCTTAACTAGAAATGAGCTGGAATGATGAACCATTCCCTTGTTTAAGAGTGACCTACCACCTAAAAATATCCACTCCAAAGTGGCTCTGTGGTTATCTTTAAGAACGGTCTAGAACAGAGGTGTTCCTGAATCCTGTTTCCGGTCCTAGAGTTTGTAGCAACTGGTAGATTAGACCGGTTTGATCCGCTCCAGTCCTGAGGACTCACTGCTTTGCACAGTTTACCCTGCACAACACATCACAGCATTAAAAATGAGCTGCTGAGGAAAATCAACAGTTCTTACAACAACCATAGATTACAAAATCCTGGACCATACATTGGATTCTTCGTCCAGAAACCTGGGTGGATCAGTAGATGGGCTATTATGACTGTTTTGGAACATATGTCTGCAAATACAAAACAATACACAAAATTTCAAAGAATGATGAAGTGATTGTGTCGATCGTGATATTTAAAATCTTGATTTTTGTGGTGCCATGATGTCATTCTAAGACATATGAAATCATAAAGAATGGTGCAAACAGAGTAAAAAAAATGCAAATACTCCTGTAGCTTCTTGTACTTGCAATAAGCAGCTGAATATATGACTTCTGTGAGGAAATGGACCTGCAGCCTGTAATCTATAAATGTAAGCCAAAGAGGTAAAGCAAGTTTCTATTATAATTGAAAGGTGCTCATGTTGGTGTTAAATTCGTTCATTTGCTGTCTGTCTGTCCTAGGTGTCTGGTCGACGCTCTCGACAGGTGGAGGAGGAGGGGCTTGAAGGTGTGTGGGGTCCATGGAGTGAGTGGACAGAGTGTTCTCAGAGTTGTGGAGTAGGCGTCTCAGAGAGGCTGAGGCGATGCATGCCACCGGCCCAACCTCCACAACAGACTTGGAGTGGGGCATCCTACCTGCCATCGAGTGCCTCAAGCCACAACCCTATTATCTCTGCAGTCAGGCCATACTACCCCCCAGTTTACCCAGGGAGTGAGCCCTCCCATTACGGTACCAGCCAGGCAGAAAGACCACCGTTTTATTCTCCTTCACGTCCAGCCAACCAGAGTCCTGGATTACCCCTCTACCGGAGCCCAGCTGAGGAGACCGATCCAGGGCAGCCCAGTCACGTGCCCCAGTTTTACCGGCCAGAATTCACACCATCCAGTCAGCAGCCGGTTTCAATTTACCGTTCACCTTCTTCTCCGTCATCCCCATCTTCCTCTTCTTCATCTTCAGTTCCATATGGTCAGTCGGGGAGAGCTTCCAGGCGGCCACCCAATCACGTTGCAGGAAGAGGTGGAGGAAGTGGGAGTAGGAGGTCTGTTTCCACCAGCAGGGATCCATCTTCTGCGAGAAGGTATGTTTAATTGGTTGAAGCATAAGTTCTGTCACCGAAAACCTAAATCTATACGCATACATTCAAAGCCACAATAAAAATGTGCAAAAACATATTTATTGACATATTTTGTAGAAAATGTACTTCAAAATATTCCATTGTGATGTACTCTCACTTTAGCATAATGTATGGTATAGGCCTTAGATGTGGTTTACTAGGATGGGGGTGGGTAATCAGCAATTAGTCCTCTCACTTTTGAAGTTAGCTTGAGGTTACAGGGGAAATCACTAAATAGGGCTCTTTAAATCTTGCTGTTACCTGTTATTTTTCCACTTTAATCACAGTGACCAAACTAGAACATAGTTATTGATTGCAGTCTAACATACACATTCACACATACACCCTTTATTGGTAATTTAATGGTAATTATGCAGGAATGTGTTAAATGTGGAGGACAGAGTGGAAGTCCTTTAAAGGTTAATGCAGGTATTTACCTGCATGAGATCTAGTATAAAAGTTATCTGTAGTGTCAAAAAACCATTTCGGATACTTTTGTTTTTGCAGTTTTTTGGTTTTTGTTTTTGCAGTTCTTTGCTAGTGAAAACTTTACAGCATGCAAAACATTCATCATTTTAGAGAGAAGCAGAAAAAAATCAGCTCTGCGCAAAAGTGATGGGGCAGTGAAAAGTTGCTGGACTGTATTTCTGAACATGAGTTAGAAATGAAGGAGTTCTTGCTAAGAATGTCCCGTGACAATGGTATATGAATGCATGCCTCCAAGGTAAAATACCATTTAGGGGCGGCATGTGTGAGGGATGCAAAGCCTGAACATTACCCGTAGCTAGTATATATCTTGACATTGTCGCTGGAGTGTGAAAGGGTCTTAAGAATAAGTTCTGTGATGGTTGGATGCTCTTACAGTAAAGATAAAGGAATAACTTACATTCCCCTGCTTCTAAAACGAAGTGACGTCCTTGCCTTATAGTTTTTTTAGTTTTTTTTCAAAAAGTTCCTAATTTAATACACATGATTAGATTCCATTAGATCTGTAGAGGATTAGAGCTTCAATAAAGCATTGTAGGAGAGTTTCCAAGAGTAAAACAAATAGTCTGATATCTCTCTTAAAAATGACATTGTTGCTTCAGAATGTTGGCTCTGTTGTTTAACTCTCTCTCTCGCTCTCTCTCTCTCTGTCTCACACTCTCAGATCCAGTTCCTCTATACGTCCGGGACAGTTTGGTTATGGCAGGGTCCCGTTCTCTCTCCCCCTCCACCGGCAGAACCGGCAGGCACGACACCTGCGTCGCCACGGCAACGTGACCAGTGAGCCTCTGGAAACCGAAATAGAGAGAGACGTGGAAAAGAAAATCTTAGAAGAAACGGGAGGGAGAGAAAAAGAAGTGAGTCACAGAGAAGATGAGAGAGACTCGTCTAAACGTGAGAAACCAAAGGGGAAAGAGAGATCCATCACCCGGCGTGCCCCGCCCCCATTCTCCTCACCTCTTCATCGGCCACACGCTCCACAGGACCTGCCCACTTACAGCCATTACCCCAGAGCCTGGAACGAACTCCAGGAGAGAGAGTCCGGGCCCAGCTGGGTGCCCCCTCTGCCCCCCGTGCGCCCCCTGCCGACATATAAGTGCTCTGGGCAAGACAGAGAGATCCGCAGGTGCACTGTACAGGTAGGTAACCTTTACAGTAACCATCTTAATGAAACACTGGGCTATGCAACCAAAAACCTGAATGTATTTTTTCACATCAGGATTGCTGATCCATTGCCTAATGCTCCAGTTTTATACATGTAGAGTGAAAAACACAGTAATGAAGTATTAGCACCTTTCATATACACTCAAATACACACTTTTCACTTTTCAAATTTTTTTGTAGCAGCTGAGTGGTTTGATGCTTGTCACACTGGACCTTTTCAGCTCCCCAGCATAGCTCAGTTACTTAGCAGGCAAAAGGAGCTCAGTACAAGGCAGCTTGGTCATCTCAAATGTCCCAGGAGCGTCGATCTGAGAGCAGGGGTTTGTTTTGTTATAATGAATGTGATTTACATGGACTGGAAGAGCTGCTCCTAGATCTGACAGTAAACAGTCTGTTCCTCGCGAGTGTGTGGTGATAAAGTCCAGCACACAGCCACTGTCCTAGCGTCCAGAAGAGTAAGGAAATGAAGGCTTGAGTTAGGCTGAATTGGAAAAAGCCTGGTGATGTTGTGACCTGCTGAAATATTGGATAAGCAGATTAAAATCTATCTAGATTTCTTGCATGCCTGAATCCACTTGGCTGGGTTTTTTGTTCTCGGAAAGTGTGAAATAGCTT
>JBBPDH010000007.1:17202849-17213079 GCA_037974565.1 Clupeocharax schoutedeni
GAAATGGAGGGGTGGAAAGGTATGTGTGTGTGCGTGTGTGTGTGTGTGTGTTTGTGTGTGTGCGTGTGTGTGTGTGTTGATTTGCCATATTTCTTTTGGCCTGTTGTTTCTGATCTCACATTGGGCATCACTGCAAAAGTGTTCTGATCATTTGGAACATGACTTATGTCTGTGATCCCACACCCACACAAGCACACACACATACAAGATTGCTTGCAGTCCCTGTGTTCTAATGCTGAACCAAATGAAGTGTGTGTGTGCGTATGTGCTTGTGTGTGCGTGTGCGTGTGTGTGTGCGTATGTGAATGGGTGTGCCTACTGTTGAGTTTAGTCTCCTCGTGACTCTTGGCCTGCATTTGCGTTCCTGAGAAAGCAGCAGCATCCACCCTCTCTCTCTCTCTCTCTCTCTCTCTGTCTGTCTGTCTCTTTCTCTGTCTGTTTCTTTCTCTGTCTCTTTTCTCTGTTTCAGTTCAGTTCAATTTAATGGATTTCATTAGCAAGGCTGCATTACTCCAGTGTTGCCAAAGCAATTATAAGCTAGCAGGCAACAAATCAACACAGCCCAAAAACAAAAAACAACAACAACAGAATCCCTCATGTACTCTGGTACAACCTCACTATTCTGTCTTTTGTATTCTTGTGAATCTTGTGAAGTTATCAGTTCATGTATGTTTCAGATATATTTTCATGTTATGTTACCTTGTTATGTTACATTAACATAGCATATTCTTTATAAATCTATGCATATACATGATCTCTCTCTCTCTCTCTCTCTCTCTCTCTCACAGGTGCTCTTGCAGTCACTGTTGAAGACACTGCCCCTCCCATCTCCTCCTCTTCCTCCTCTTCTGGGACCTCAGAAAGCCCTCGATCACGGAGCTCAGGGTCCAATCGGAATGTTCGAATCCCTCCTCGGACCGACATCCCACTGGACAGCCAGCCTATGTTTGTGTGGAGGAGGGGCAGAATGACAGAGTGCTCGGCCACCTGCGGGAAAGGTCAGATACCGTGTGTGCATCTGCAGCATAGTGCCTCAGAGAGGACAAGGAACAATAAGGATCATAAATAAGATAAATTGATAACTACACAGAAATGTTTGGTAGCATAGAGGAGATTAAGTTTACCTGTTGCTTTCACATCAGAGTGTGTCAATCCGACTTAGGCATTGTCGTCTGAATGCTTACAAGTTTGCCTTGAACTGAGAGTGTGTTCATGAATATTTATTTTGAAAAAATAGACTCTTGCCAAGTGTGCAGCTCTTGTATGCTAAACGTGTTCACCCAAAATGGACACAACAACCATCTTTGCATGTGCAAAGAGCCTTGTGCCAAATGTAGAAGTTTCAATTATACAGTAATTATGTTGTTTTACTGTGTGGTTTTATTGTGTGGTTGTGTGCTAGTGTGTATGTGTGTTTCAGGTCTGTTTCAGATTAATTTGATTAGTTTGTAGGGATTTTGTGTTCTCTGCTTCCCTCTTGTGGTGCAGATACAGCACTACAATTCCTGCCTAATTATGCTTGCATGTGTTTGTGTGTGTTCAGGTACTCGGTACAGGGAGATTGTGTGTGTGAACAGACGCACTAGTCAGGAGGTCCATGAGGGGAGGTGTGACTCTGCAGCAAAACCACTTCCAGAGGAGGAGCCGTGCAACATCCAGTCCTGCCCACCATTGTGAGTCACTGTTTCTGTGTGTGTGTGTGTGTGTGTGTGTGTGTGTGTGTGTGTGTGTGAGTCAAAATTTTGACAGAGCAGAAAGTGTATTGAAGCACTATAAACAAGGGTTTTTTGTGTTTTTGTTAGAAATGCATGGGCCTCAAGAAAAAAGGCAAAAAAGTGTGTGCATGTTTATATATGTGGGGTATCAAACACTCCAGCTTTGACACAGCATAAACTTTAGCATTTTATGATATGTAATTAACTACATTTCTTGTTTGTGCCATCCTCATTTGTGTGTGTCTGTGTGTGTGTGTGTAGCTGGGAGGCGGGCACATGGTCAGAGTGCAGTGTGTCATGTGGTTGGGGTCTGCAGCAGAGGCAGCTGCAGTGCAGGCTGAGTTTTGGGAACCGCTCCACCATGGTCCACCCTCAACGCTGTGCTGGACTGACCAGACCAAACTCCACTCAGCCCTGCCAACTCCGCATCTGCTCACACTGGGAGATCAGCTCCAACTGGAGCGCTGTGAGTAACACACACCAGCACATAGGAGCAAGAGAGAGAGAAAAGTGTGTGTGTGTTTACACGTACATATGTGTGTATGTTTTTGTTTTTATTTTTAATGTGTATGTACATCTAAATGTAAACCGATCATCCACAGCATTAAATTGTCTGATGACATAGTGTCATCTGTCAAGGGGTGGTATTTATTAGGCAGCAAGTGAACTGTCAGTTAATGTGCTGGAAACAGGAATAATGGACAGGTGTAAGTATCTGAGGGACTTTGACGAGGGCCAGATTTGAGTTCCTAGACGATCACCTCCAGCAGCAGGTCTTGTGGGGTGTTCTCAGTGTGTATTGGTGAGCACTTATCCAAAGTAATCCAAGGCAGAACAACCAGGGACAGGGTCATGGGCTTATTGAGATGCGTAGGAAATAAAGCCTAGTCCATCTGGTTCAGTCCCACAGGCACTATTGTTCATATTAATGCAGGCTATGACAGAAAGTTTTCAGAACAGAGTGCGTTGCTCCTTGCTGTGTATGGGACTTTGTGGCCACAGATCATTCCAATGCCAGATCCTACAGTGGGCATCTGAGCATTAGAACTGAACTATGGACCAATAGAAGTGTGGATGAGGATCTTGGTGGGTCTAGGTTCTAGATACCACAACGCAGATCAGAGGTCCATGTCTCAGTGGGTCGGGCTGCTCTGGCAGCGCAAGGGGAACCTATACAATAGTAGGCAGGTGGTTTTTAATGTCATGGCTGTTTGATGCGTGTGTGTGTTTTGCGTTCAGCTTGTATGCTTTATTATTCATTTACACGCTCATATGTCTTCTTGGGTGTGTGTGTGGGGGGGGGGTGCTTAACATTCAAGATTATTGATCTTGAAACATGTGTGTGTGTGTGTGTGTGTGTGTGTGTGGCTTACATTTCTGTAACTGTGTGTTTCTCTCGCAGTGTTCTGTGGACTGTGGTGTGGGAAAGAGAATCCGCAGCGTCCGCTGTGTCAGTAACAATGGCAATGAAGTGAACGAAGTGGAATGTAATGCCAGGCTCCGCCCACAGGGGAGTGAGGACTGTCACATGGGGCCCTGTGTCACCAACTGGTACTTTTCCGACTGGACCAACACCGTAAGCACGGACTGAAATACTGCAGTACATCCTCTTACATGCTAAAGTTTTTTTTACATTGATTTTACTTTTCAGTTTTAGTTTTGGTGGACATGTGGACATGCACAATTTCTCAGCCACCCTGTGCCCCATTTGCCACTGCTCAGTTTCCGTATGCAGGGCCACTGCTGACCAAATATTAACACAGTAATAACAGTGACATCATAGCAGTAGGTTAGTGTGTGTGGTGCTGCTGCACTCTATTGTGATCAGCGGTGTTATTGCAGTTTTTACTCATTGCTGTTAGCTCTGTGATGAGAAACTGGCCACTGGTGAAAAAAGGGTATTGTACAGGTGTATTTTCGTACCCCAAGGTAGAAAGAAGCAAAGTGTACCTTCAAACGAAATGTATGGAAGTAAATGTACCTTCATACAACTGTGTCTTAAATGTCTAGCTGTGTATTTTAAATGAGCTTTACACTACACTGACTTTCCCATGGAGAGTTATTTGTTGCTTTTTTAAATTGAATAAATCCATAACAATTATTACAAGTAAATGTATTGCAATTATCCAAAATAAAGCAACATTATACAGAATAAAATACTTGTGAAGTAAATAATGAAGGATGTGTAATGCAAAAGACATGTTTGTCTATATGGTAATAATTATAACAAAAATTTGTTTCATTACATTCATTACATACGTCTCTTATGCAATCACGGCACGTTGGTTTCAGTGGTAACATTTAATTTCATTTAGAATTAATTAATTAATTTCAGTTAGAATTTTAATTTTTAGAAAAAAAATAAACTTGGTGGCTCTGTAGACATGGTCTTTTATTAAATTTATATATTTTTGCATATTAATATGTTGCTTGTTGTACATGTAGAACAGGGTTGCCAACTCTCACACAATGAGCGTGAGACACATGCATCAGTGAGTCTAATTTGAAATTAATACTAGTATTACAACAACCTTATAACGAAAAATATTCATAACATTTAGTTTATCTCTAGAACCATTGAAGGTAGGAAAAAACTGATGTGATTTTCTGAATCAGTGTAATTAACAGTAGTTCTATTATCTGTAAATCTAACTCCCAACAGTATATATGATAATAGAAATGTATCCAAATGGTCTTTATTGTGTTTTGGAATAAAATCCTTCTTCGTGTTGCCTAACTGAAGATAGTAGAGACCTTTGAAGGTACCACATTGCCACAAAAATAGGTGAGCTGTTGTTTCTAACTTTATACCAGCAAGGTAGTGCTACAAGAAGGTGTTTCTATTGTCGTGTGTGTCTTGTGTGTGTAAATATGTTTGAAATTCTTATGTTGTTGTTTGTGTGCTTCAGTGCTCTGCAACATGTGGTCCGGGTGTCCAGAGGAGGGAGGTGGTGTGTTTAAGGAGAGGACCGAGCCGTGAAGGAGACGAAGCAGGGGAGTGTGTGGGAGAAAAACCTGCGGATATGAAGGCCTGCAATGGTGGGCCCTGCACACCAACAGCACTGTGGTACACCGGACCCTGGGGACAGGTGAGAGAAAACTGTATGTTTGTGTGAAAACGTTATTGTCACGGCTCGGCCAGTGGCCGGTAGGGGCCACTGTTTTTGTGTTTGTTTTTGGGAACTTTTATTTTGACATTCGTGTCTGTTTTGTGTCACGTGTCACGGTTTGTGTTTAGTGTAGAGATTATGTTTAGTATTTAAGTTCAGTTCAGATGGAGCATCGCTATTGGTCCATCGTCCCATTTTCCTGTTTCTGTTCATGTCTGTCTTGGCCCTTGAGCCAGGTTTCTTTTCTGTTCTTGTTTCTTGTTTAATAAAGAAACCACGTTCATGGATGCCTGCCTGCCTGCCTGCCTGTACTTCTAGGGATAAATCACGGAAGCGGGTTAAAGTTATATTAAAATAATGGAAAATGAAAATAATGGAAATTGCTTCAAATTTCATAGTGTTATGTTCATTCCCCAACCCATACGGTCTAATTATGAAAACTAAGCAGGAAAAACAACTTGATTTTCAGATGTCATTGAAAAAATCAACACATTTATACATACAGCCCATTTGTTTACTGCAGTTTAGCCCTGCCCAGTCACATTGAAGTTATAAAGCAGCCTGGACTACTTTTTGAATGAGGTGCAATACAAAGCAGCCAGTCAGATCAGAAGTCATTTGCATACATTAACACCAATCAGCAACAACATATAACCACTGATAACTACAGGGAACACTTGATTATCTCGTCAGTCAGTTCTTGGAAGCAGTACAAATTATGATGGTTAGACAACTAAGTCAGAGAATTTCCAAAACCTGTGGAGTGTTCCTGGTTGCAGTGGCTTGTACAGCAGAAACATGATCAAAAGAAGTACAGTTGGTGGCCCACTACAGGATCATGGGCACCCGAAGGTTCTTTATGTGCACAGGTAGCAAAGGTTAGCTCATTTAGTCACACAGAAAACCTATAGTAAAAATTACTGAAAAAGTTCATCCTGTCTTGGACAGAAAGGTGTTAGAGCACACAGTGTGTCCATCTTGTTGTATAAGTGGTACTCAGAAAGAAATGGCACCAGGATGCATTGTGAAAAGAAGAGAAGCTCACAGAGGTGATGTGATGTTCTGCTGGGAAATCTTGGGCCCGGTTGATATAACATTGCTGGTGTGTATTTAATGTTATTGTAACATTATCGCTGTGTGTATATGTTTGCACTGCAGTGTAGCGCGCCTTGTGGAAATGGAACCCAGCGGAGAGACGTTATCTGTGTCCAGAAGCTGGGAAGTGATTTCACAATGGTAGAGGCCAGTGAGTGTTCACACCTGGACAAACCTTTACCAGTTCAGACCTGTGAACTCCAACCCTGCAAAGCACAGTGGTTCACCACAGAGTGGAGTGTGGTAAGAGAAAGAGACATTGCACCTGCCTTAACACAAAACAGCATACACTATGTGTAGACACCTGCTTGTCTAGCTCATCTTCTAAAAGTAAGGGTATCAATATTGAGTTAATCCCCACTTTGCTGCACTCTCATCACTTACTGATAATCTCTTTTATTTGTGCTTAATGCTTTATCAGAGATTAGCAACAGTTTGTGCCAATAAAGCTGGAATTTGAGTTTGAGGGACAGAGAGAAGAATGAGAGAAAGAGAGTGACAGCATTAAAGAATGACTGAGAGAAATAGAGAAGGAGCAAGAGAGGGAAGAATACAGAGGTAAGGAGGAAAGGAGAGAGATATTTGGGTGAAAGGTAGGAAAACAAGAATGATAGAAAAGAAAAAAGAAGGAAAGAGAGAGTTATTCAAAATGCAACTGATTTAACAAAATATAATGCAATTACTAAATTGTTACAATAAATAATTACTTAATTATGTCCATTTACATTCTTATCAACTCACCACCACTTTCCTCCACCCACCGTGTGTGTGCAGTGTTCTCGATCGTGTGGTACTGGACTGCAGAAGCGGGAGGTTCGCTGTGTTTTGGCTAATAAACAGCGCAGTACTGACTGTGAACAGAGCAGCAAACCACAACAAGAACAGCTCTGCAATACACTTCCTTGCAGCCCTTTGGCAGGTTAGTGTGGGTGTGTGTGTGTGTGTGTGTGTGTGTGTTTGTGTGTGTGTGTGTTGGTGTGTGGGATGTGTGGTGTGTGAGTGTGTTTGTGTGTGGGGGGGGTGGGGTATATGCGTGTGTGTGTGTGTGTGTGTGTGTGTGTGTGTGTGTGTGTGTGAGTTCATGAGTTGACATTTGATCATTTTTCTCATTTATCTATTTTTCTCACACTCCCTTTCTCTTCCCCCCTCACAAAACATTAATAATAATAATTAAACCAATTAATAATTAATCATTAATTATTCACTGTATATGTGTAGCTCATGTAGTGGTTTGCCCAATAAAGAAGTGTTAATTTTTCTGTTTCTCTCCTCCCCGCCCCCCTCCCCCTGTCCTCCCATCGCTTTATCATACGCTCTCTCTTTTTTTCTCATTCTCTTCCCTCCTTTTCTTTCCTTTTTTCCTCACTTTCTTTCTTGTTTTCTTACCTGTTTCCCTCCTTTCTTTCTCTGCATCCCTCTTTCCTTTCCTCCCTCTTCCCATACAAAAATGTAATAAATTAACAACACATTTCAATGCATTCCATTTGTATGTTGTAATATATTGGCAACATATTCCAATATATTCCATTTTCATATGGGCCTCCCTATTCTCCCTCCCACCACTTTTTACTTACTTTTACTCTCTTTCTTTCTCTCACCTCCATCGTTTCCATGCTCCTCCTTACCTCCTTTCTCTTTCTTTCCCTCCATCTCTCTCCCCTCTCTCTCTCTCCCTCACCTCTGTAGATGAGAACTGTGTGGACCGTCGTCATAACTGTATGATGGTGGTTCAGGCTCGTCTGTGTGTGTACTCCTATTATAAAACGGCCTGCTGTGCCTCCTGCACTCAGAGCGCTCAGCGTGCCAAGCGCCACTGACCTCTCCGCAGCCAGACGTCAGGCCAGCAACAAGGTGGGACCACAGCTTGGCCAGTCATGGACCTCATCCACTGACAGACCACTGACCAGCCCAGGTCTGCGCGCAGTTTGAGGATGAAGCGTTCATTAGAGCTAAGCTGAGACTGGAAACTCAGACACGGTGCTCCAATCCTGGACTGAGCCGGACATGCCACTCACAGCTAATCCCACCCACCTGCCCCGCCCACCCCCAAGCAGCACACTTAAGGACTCTTTCTCAGAGAGAGGACTGTTTTTTTTGACCAAATATGCCTTTGTTTTAAAAGCACTAACCTTCTTTTACTGCTCTATCTGTGGGGCAGATTTGTGGGTAAGGTAAACCTGAAAGCCAAAATTTCGGATCAGGTGCCCTGAACATTTGATTTGCCTGCATTCCCCTAGAGTTCATGAATGTGTCAGTTTTGAGAACACAGATTTCTTTTTATCAGTAGCTGTAGTTCACTGCTTGTAACATTTCATCATCAGTCCCATAAAAACTGCTTCACAGTGAAAGTAACCTTTTAAAAATCCATCCTGCTGTGAGTGAATTACTGGAGTGAGTCACCGAGATCAGGAAAATAGGAAATTTCAAGATAAGAACAAAAAACAAAAACAAGTAAGGACTAATGCTACATTTTCTCAATTTCTCTTTTCATAACATTATTCAGAGATTCATTTGAAACATACACTATATGTATGTGGGTTTGGTCTGAAATTCAGACTGAACATCTTTTTCCTGCAGCCAGAGCTGTCAACCTCTGTCCCACTTCAACCTTCACACACATGTATGCGTAAGCACCCGCCACGCTGGCTCTTCCACCCTCTTGTGTGAAATAGCTGCACTCTTCCTAACCAGTGAAATAACAAGTTACTGTTCAAATTGTTTAACATTTCAGAACACTTCTATTACAAGATTGATATGCATGTAGACAGTACTGAATGAATACAGTCTTTGTTTAAGTTTGGAAATGTAATGTATTCAGTGAACTCCATGTATGATATCAGTGATTACAAATGCACAGGATTCAGTTTTCTGTCATGCGCCTCGTGTGTGTGTGTGTGTGTGTGTGTGTGTGTGTGCGTGCGTGCGTGCGTGCGTGCGTGCGTGTGCGCGTCCATATGTGTGTGTATGTGTCTATGAGAGAAAGCAAACGTAGGTACTTTGTGTGTGTAGTTCCATAATCATACAGCAGCAAATACCCTTTAGGAGGAAAAATATACTTTTTATATTAAAGAAACAAAAACAGATAGTTATTTATCTATGACTTAAAAAAAGAAACACATAATTTATTTTTTTTTCTTATCTGAAGCAATAAGAGAAATGTGTTTTGAAGATTTTAAAAACAAGTTTTTATGGAGAAATAAACATTTTTGTGTTTTGTTTTGTCATTAAAAAGGAGGTGCAAATTAATTTACTCTTTACCGTGCTCCATACTAAGTAAAATTGAAATGACAAGAGTTGCATCGTTTTCTTCATGCTTCACTCCACACTCTAAAGCTCATTGTACAGTCATATGTATTTTGTGTCCCAGACAAGTTAACTATTTTAGAATTTTTTTGTGAAACTGGTACACATCCTTTACATGCTTCTGCACATGCATAGAATGTACAGTGTCTGTTTACTTGCAAAATTGAACATACTAGAAAGTAATAAATGTAATAAAAATGTGGCCTTTGCAAAAGTTAGCACATTTAATGTTTTGTTTTTGTAGGAGGGGAACTATTTTTTTCAATACCTTAAACTTTGAATAAATGAAAAACAATGTTCCCTGTAAAAGAAGATTTGGTTTAACATCCAATTTTTTGTTGATTTTATTTGCATATGAGTATGCATGATGTATGCATTTGTCCAATAGTGGGCAGTGCTGTGTTGCAGCTTTGATCTGTAACAGAAGCCTGCACGCAGCTTGCTGGCAGGGTTCTTAATGGTGTGAGTGTGATGTGTGTGTGTGTGTGTGTGTGTGTGTGTGTGTGTGTGTGTAGCTACGAGCATGGGAACCAGATGGTAACCTTTCAGAGTAAATCACTCTGAACTCCGTGACATCATCAACCGCATGGTGCATGTAGCAGGGAAACGGGATGCCTGAGCCCCAACTGCAGGTGTGTCTGGGTGTGATCCCATCACCAATGTGCTTCAGGCCCAGATGTATCTAGATTTTCTCCAATCTAAAATCCCAAGTGCCTTCTATTGAGAGGCCTAGTGGGTAGGAAACATGCCTCTTGACCAAGTGGGCATAGCTTCAGTATACCTTCTGTATGCCACCACTGGGTTCCTGAGCAAGACCCTTAACCCCTCATTGCTCCAGGGAGGCTGTTATGGAATGGAAGTTGCTTTAGATAAAAAAAAGCATCTGCTAAATGTCGTAAATGTAAATCCCCAGAAGTGTTTCATCAACAGCTGTACTTGACTCCCAGGTACGCTCCACTGTGTATTTCAGTCCCATGTGTGTTCTACTCCTGAGTGTACTCAACCTT
>JBBPDH010000007.1:17221585-17233565 GCA_037974565.1 Clupeocharax schoutedeni
TCGGATCGGCAGATATCCAAATTTAGAATATCGGTATCGGTATCGGACATAAAAAAGTGGTATCGGGACATCTCTATAATGTTGTGCCTCTAAGAAATACAACAGTGCTACTTGTGACAGTAAAATATAGAAAAATAATTTCTTTTTTTATAGAACAAATTTTGTGGCCCGTTGGTCACACAACCAACAAAAAAAATGTTTAGTGGTTTATATGCAAATCTAATGCAATATTCAATCCAATGAATTTCCCATTTTCAGTATGTAGCCATTAATACATGACTGACCTAAAAGGGAAATGTTATAAATAACTGTAACCACATAAATTAAAAAATACACATACATAAACTATTGGTCATCAAACAAGCTCCAATATCAACAAGTGTGAGGCATATAGAAAAACAGCTTCGAGTCTTGGCTCAGACAAGAGTGTCATTACTCTAAAGAGTCTGAAGGTCAATGATAATTTAAAATATATATATATATATATTTGTAGGCAGTATGGCTATTATATGCTAATTAGTGTTCCCAGGATGGAGCTTAATTTTATAAAACAAGAGTCTGGTTGTGGGTAAGCTTGGTAGAGGGTTCTGAAGACAAGCTTAACTGTGCTTTTTAGCCATGTGGGCTTTCTTTTGCTTAGACCTCTGTGGTTGCCTCACATGGCTATTTGGTTTATTTGTTTGTTGATTTGTTTATTTATTTGTTTGTTTGTATGCTTGTTATTTCACTGAAGAGGATTTCCCTTTTTGGTTGAAAATGTGTAAGTTTTAAGTTTATGCTGCCTTCAAATGATAATAGTTGTGAGTGGTGTTACATCAAAAAGAGCATCATTAGGATATTGTTCCTTATTAAAACAGGGTTGCAATGTGTAAAATACTCGCTTTTATTCACTTTAGCTCAGAGTTCAGCTGCTTTGTTGGATCCTCTCCAGCAGGCTTATGCTGGGATGCAGCACTATACAGGTATAGTCTCCCTATACTGTTTTCAAAGACAGTCTATCTGTTCTATGTGTTAGACTTTATTCCAGTACTTTATTCTTGCCTTCACCGCTTTCCCCTCTCCACAGCGGCCTACCCTGCTGCTTACAGTTTGGTCAGCCCACCATATCCACAGCAAGCCACGCTGGTCCCTCAGCAGCAGCAGCAACGAGAAGGTGATGTTGTTTACTGTAAGAAAGTTTTATGTTTGCAATTCTCTTATCAAAAATGTTCAACCAGTGTCTTCTGTTGACAGTGCTGAACAATTAGTGCATGTATACACTTTAGCTTTCAATTAAGTTTTGTCCAATTAAAAGATCTTTTGAAATGTATCAGTTCTCTGACATGCTGCTTCCATTTCCATCTATAACCTTCCAGGTCCTGAGGGATGTAATATCTTCATATATCACTTACCCCAGGAGTTCACAGACTCTGAACTGTTGCAGATGTTTCTGCCGTTTGGAAATGTCATCTCTGCTAAAGTGTTTGTGGACAGGGCCACCAATCAGAGCAAGTGTTTTGGTAAACACAGCAGAAAGCTGTCATATAATATTTTACAAATGTTTACATGTGCATAAGGCACTCAGTTCCCACCTCTCTCTTTTTCTTTTTATCAGGTTTCGTAAGCTTTGATAACCCCATGAGTGCTCAGACTGCCATCCAGGCCATGAACGGCTTCCAGATTGGAATGAAGCGGCTCAAAGTTCAACTGAAGAGACCAAAAGACGCGAACAGGCCATACTGAGACAAGACAGCACCTGAGAGACAGGTGAGAGTAAGAGGGGAGCGGTGAAGAGAGGAGAGAGTAGGAGAAAGGACTGGAGCACAATAGAATAGCGGAACAGAGAAGCAGCCAGTGGTGAGAAGAAAAAGGAGAATATTTCAAAGCCAACAAGGGTCCAGACCAGGGTTCTCATACTCCGGTCCTGGAGGGGCCGGCACAGTTTGATGGTTCCCCTCCTCAAACACATTCACTAAACCTGACAATTAACTGGTGAGGTTAACCAGGTGTTTCTGAGCAGGGAAATCACCAGGACCAGAGTTTGAGACCCTTGGTCCAGACAGGGATCATTCATTCAAGTTTATTTAAAGGCCATTGGATGTGCTTAACAGGAATAGATACCAAAAAAATAGAATTTAATAGAATAAAATGATGCAAGAAATAGAAGAATACAAAAAATTGCAAGTGTAATAGAATAGGAGAAAAGTGCAGGTTTTAGCTGCAGTTTTTAAAGCTACAGTTGGTGCAGATCTAATACTGATGTGCATTTTGGTTCAGCAGCGAGTTGTGACATACTGTCTCTCTCTGGTATGGTGTTGGTCAATTCAGTAATACTAACCATTTCATTAGTGCTGATAGTTGGAACTATCCTGACCATCTGTATGATGCTGGCCATCTGTATAGTGTTACCAGTTGAAGCATGTCTGCTAACCCTTTGAGTAGTGCTAAATTGCTTATAGATTACTCCTCATATGGGACTCACCGTTCATGATGCCTGTCAATAAGGCAGTTGGTGAGACACACAGGCTGTCAACAAGTTCACTCCAGATGAGAGACAGGGAAAACTGAGTGACAGACATGAACACAGCAGCTCACAACAAACTTAATTAGTGCAGATAGTTACTGGAACAAAATTGCTTTAAAAGTTCGATTGACTGATGTAAAATGTTTTTAGGACACACAGAGGACTCACCAGTGGTCAAAGCTTTCATTACTCACTCTGATAAGTAAACAGTAAATTGGCCAGTTTACGATACAATAAACCTGAGAATGTAAGGGGTCCAAAAATCAGGTCAATGCCTCAAAACAGGAAGATGGGGCAAATCCACAGCCAAATTGTGTTCTGTTGGAAAATGAGAAAAGTGTCACATTTAGCATTTATGCACGCTATATAGCCTCCATTTTAGAAATATTCACAAATGTCAACTTTTTTTCTGTGTTCTTTCCCTGAAATCTACAAATCACATCCAAAGGTCCACATGGCACAACGTATATCGTGGGAGGTCCCATCGCTATGGCATGCCTACAGTTGCCTAGCAACAGATAATGCCCTTCCCTTACATCTCTCACTTGTAGTAAGTTTATTGGCCTGTGTTTGGGTTGCCGTGGCGACTGCCTGTGTTTGGGTTGCCGTGGCGACCAGCCATGCGCTGGGATGCATGCTGTGTTACCGTGGCTACAATGGACTGAGTCTAGTGCATTGTGATTTTATTGATCTCTTTGCAATCTGATCAGTTGTTGTGCGACGAGGTTTTATGACTCACATATGATGACCAACCTCAACTTTTACCTTCTACTCCCTTCTTTCTCACTCTCTCTCTTTCTCTTTTTTCTCTATCTTTTTTTTCCCTATCTTTTTTCCCTTTGTTCTCCTCTCTATCTATCTTTGTAGCGCTCTTTCTCTCTTTCCGTTTCTTCTCTTTCTCTGAATGAACTGAAAAATGTTGTATTTAACAGTTTGTTTTTGATCAGTTAGCAAATTGTTTTGTGGTCTTTTGATGATGTGGTGGGATGATGCCCACTTATCCGCTCTTTATTTGGGATGTGTCAGTGTGAATGTGAGTGTGTGAGATTGTGTGTAACCTAGATGAGATGTTCTCTCCTGAATCTTTCTCGTATTTATTTGGAGCATGATAATATGCAAACAGCTTTTCCTTCAGATTCTATCTTTCTGTCTCACACTTTCTCTCTTTCTCTCTCTCACTCACTCACTCTTTTCATTTTTCGTTTTACTGTTTTTGTCTCAGTTTCTTTTCCTCTGTCAATTAAGGTACAGTACAGGTTTGTGGTACTTACAGTAGCACAGGGGGTGTGTTCACTGAAGAAAACAAGCAGGAATTATGGGAAGGAAACATAACATAAAACCAATTTGTGAAACTGTGAAAGAAACAGCTTTCAACATTGTTTTCAATAAGGAACTAATGGAAAATTTTCGAATTCCCTAAATACTGTTCTCAAAGAAATCCCAGAATTCCTGAGTTGGACTTAAAGAGTGCTGCATGTTGGGTGACAGTTTGCTTGCCAAAAGCACACACACACGCACGCACACACACACACACCCACACACACACATACATATACACATATACAAACACACATACCCACACACACATTCACATATACACACAGCAGCAGTCTTGGGCTTCACTGTGTTCAGCTGCATGGTCACTGTGGATGTAAATGTGTGTGAATGAGTGTATGTGTAATGAAATGAAATGCTATTAGAAACATGAACACATTTTAGTTCCTGGTGTTCCTCAAGTTCCTCCTATTTAATGTTTTGCTTTTGGCCAGTGAATGACGTTTATTTTTTTCAAATATTTGAATGAAAGGTTCCTGACCATAGCTTTACATTATTACTATAATGAAAATTGGCCAAATCAGAACACATAATAAAATGAATTGTCTAATTTGTTGTGCCTTTCTTGCATTTGAATGCTTTTTTTCTTCCTGTTTGTGGTCCTTCATATTTCACTAAAAGATGGTAGTCTTCTCTTAAGGACTTTAGGTGGGGTGAGAGTTTGGGCTTTGTACTTTCATGCTGCCATAGGGCCAGATCCTCTGCATATATTCAGCACTGAAGCAACTGTAAACTGGTCAGAGGTCAGAATGACTGGCCGACTCTCCTGTTGCTAAGGGAAACGGAGCACTGGGGTGATGGTGAACTGGTCTGAATAAAACACTCAGGTTCAGAAACTGGTCAGGCAGACATGGGGTTAAAAACCAAATCACTTTTCTCTACTTATCAGCCTCTATCAATCTCTCAGTGTCTTGCTCTCATTCCTTTCTTTCTTTGTCCCTGCCTTCTCTCTTTCTCTCTCTGTTTCTCTCACACAGGTTGGCGGAAGCTGAGATGTTAACAGTGGTTCATGCAGTAAAATGTGGAGTTCAGAAGTTCAGAGATGACCGGGTCATTCATCCTGCATTTTACACACGCACACACACACACACACACACACACATTAAATGTGAAAATGGATAATGTGTATGTAAAAGGACGAAGTATGTCTATGTAAAAGACTATGTACATAAATCACACATATTCATACATACACACTACCACATGTAATGAAATATGAAAAATGAAAAAGAAAGCAACATGTATAAAATAAGTGTGGGTCACACTCACCACAGCTCATTGACATAAATATGTCTACAGAGATCATACATAATGAAATGAATAAAGAAAGAGAATTGTTTAGCTCTCTTTATCAGGTGTAAATAAACAAGAAGAATAAAAAAAATGGGAAAAAAAAGAAAAGTGAGTAAAGTTTACATTAAAATAATAATCACTAACATTATTATTATCGGTATTATTGTTATTATTTTTATTATTATTATAGCAAAAATCTTTTTAAAACATCTTTTGAATTAAAATTTCTACTTTTTCTTGAAGTATGGGACATGGGTTGAGAAGGGTTTTTTTGGGTAAGTTTTAATACTTGAACTATTTTTATTTATTGATTAATTTATATATATTTTTAAAATGCGGCTGTAAATGCACGTTTTAGGTTGGTTGAAATGCAATGTCTTAATTTTAGAGTGTCTTTTTTTAAAGAAATCCATTTAAGCATATCTATGACTTTGTAACTGAATAATTAATTAACTATGTATTATGATATTTATTTCTTATTTATTGACTAATTTTTGATCAAGTCTTTCTTTCTAATTTAATAAAATACAACTATGATATAAAGTCTGGGGAATATGTGCGCACGCGTGTGTGTGTGTGTGTGTGTGTGTGTGTGTGTGTGTGTGTGTGTGTGTGTGTGTGTGTGTGTGTGTGTGTGTGTGTGAATTTATAGACTTTTAACATTTTATAGACTATAAACTCACCCAAGATTGTTGTAATGCAATGCCACTAATGTAGTCCACTTACAAACCAAATCTGGCCATTCCTTGAACATTATCAAGGCATTGATATATTAGACATCCCATTATAAATCCATGGACATTAATACAGAGTCTCCCCTCCCCACCCATCCTTCTAAAACCACAGCAGCCACCACTTTTCTGGGAAGACTTTCCATTTTGAATTTGTGCCCATTCAGAGTGTTGTAAAATTTGGCACTAATGCTGGTCGAGAACGCTTGGCTCTTAATCAGCATTCCAATTCATGTCAAAGGTATATAATTGTGTTGAGGTTAGGGTCTGTGCAGGCCACTAGAGTTCCTCCAAAAAAAATCAAACCATGCTTTGGCATGCTGCAACAAAAAAATCCCCTTTCCTAAATTGTTGTTACAAAGTTGTAGCCTAACCCGAACCCTGTAAATCAGCCAAAGCCCATTATTCCTCCTCCACCGAACTTTACTATACAAACCATTGGCAGCATTCTCCTGGTAAAACCAGATTTGTCCATGAAAATACTGGATAAAAATAACTTTGCATGTTTTCTTTATTATGTAAAACTTGTACAGAAGGAATAGAACACTTGAGGTCATCTTCAGTTTGTATCTTCCTTCTGAATTATCTCAGCCTTCCTGTTACTCATAACACACCCCCTCTCATGATCTGTCGCTTTAGACACAGAGGAATGGAGATGAAGACTGTTCCACTCATGCACGTGCTGTGAAATGATTGGTTAATATCATTTTTCAATGTACCTTGAGCAATATTCTACTTAATATGACTAAGGTTCAGGGAAATCTAACAAGACAAAAAAAGTTAATTTTGATTTCAGGTTTTACCAGATTTTACAGGATTAATCTTTTTTATTCAAATATGTCGGTGTAGTCTTTTTTTCCCCGATGACCACAAAGTTGCAGCTTCACAACCCAATGTGAATTTCTACCAATGTGCCCTTGAGCAAGACACTTAAAACCCATTGTCTCCAGAAGGGCTGTTCCTGTAGCTAATGACTACGTCGGCCTGGAAAAGGGCGTCTGCCAAATGCTGTAAATGTAAATACAGTACCGCCCGAGAGGCGAGGCTTACCTATATACGAGTAGGAAAAAAAAAGTTTTTAAGATACGCACCGTAGTTCTATCTCACTCCTCCCAGTGCTCGATTCACTAAAAGTGATTCAATGAATTGAACTATTGAATCAACTGATTTTATCACGGAATCAATTGTTTATAGCCAAAACTGATTTTATTTGTCCATAGAAATATCACCAAAATAATGAGACATGCAAACGCAGGGGGGGCTGCTCTTCTTCTACTTTTCTGCTCTTCTTCTAACGTTTCGTAGTCGCATTTCTTTAAACGTAATAAACGATTGATATTTCAACATTACTATACGTGGAAAGGTAAAGCAATTTTTTTAGATGCGTAACTGTTTTTCATATTTTTCAACTCGTCCCACCTGAACACTGTCACGAAGCTGAACTTTAATATTCAAGTAGGTTGGACTGGTGCCTAAAACGATCCGTTTCAAAAGAGCCGATTCGATCCGGAGTCGGACCCCGCCAGTCCTGCTATTGTGCTAACGGCACACTTTTTTTACCTCAGCTAAATAATAACGGAAAAGAGGGGTGTATTAAAGGGAAAACGATCGAGCCCTGTTTTAAACAGGAAAACAGCCGTCACCCGAAAAGGCTGAAGTAGGGTCAACGTAAAGCCTCACGGAGAAAGAGTAAAAAAGAAGATAAGCTAACTTTCCAAACTCTTGTATTTTCTCTGTAACGGGTACACGACCCAGTGCTAGCCGTACCATAGCCGCTAGCACTAGAGCATAGCGTTTTCCTTCAATTTTACACGGGAACGGAGATGAGGGCCGTCGACATTACAAGCCAGACAGGACCTTGAATCCACCGAGCGGACCCCACGAGAGAACCTCTCTCCTCCTCGGATAGTCGAGCTCCGGACCCGGACACTCCGATAGAGCCTGAACCGACCACTCTCACACGTGCTTTTCACCGTGGACCACCGACAGCATAGTCGAGACCAAAGTGAGTAACGTTTTCATACGTATATTCGTTGTGTTTTAATAGGGTTTGGGAGGTTTTGACACTTTGAGAGTTTTGACACTTGACTCGTCCTCACTTGTGAAGATTTTGGTGTGTAAAAACATAATTAACAGCACGTGTTACAATGTGTCTCTCTATTACACACAACCTTTATTCACTGATCAATTTAAACCTTGAACAGAAGAGTGAATCGACACTTTTTAATCGTCGAATTGTTACGTTAAAGTTGCTTTATTAATTACGTACATAGATTACTTTATTTGCACAGGTAATTACATATACATACACTAATTTATTACTTGAGTAATTACATACAGTGTCGTTATACTTCAACTCCAGGAGCTTAACAGTAAGATAATCACAAACATGTACGTTTAAATGTTAAGATTATTGTGATTAAGTGTTCAAAACTGTTCATAGCTTTGTTTCTTTTTCCTAAACCATCATTTTCCTAAACCTATTATGTTTGTGGATCTATCAGAGAGAACCACTTTGGTTCGTTTAACTGAAGGACATGGGTTTGGTTCTTAATTTCATATATTGTCATATTTTTATTTGCCTTAGAAAGAGACATCAGGTGCTGTGCAAGTCAAATACGTGAACAAAGTCAGATTTTGTACTCTAAACATTTGTCCATAGATCATAAGAGTGAAACATACAAGTGAGTAACTAGATGACATGAGTGTTTCATGACAGATTAACTATAAGCAGAGTGTATATGCAGCCTTTTTCAGACACACTGGTACCAAAACTGTTGATTCAGCTGCCTTTAATACTAATAGAAAAGTAAACCAACCACACTGTAATTGCCCCCTCACATGCAAACACACTCCTACATAGTAGTTATAGGACAGCAAATGACTGAAGTAAAGGATCACAAACATCTCTCTGTGTTTTACAAATGTTTGTTCACACACACACATTCACTATAAACACATCTGGAATTATTTCATTTGGGTCTTGCTGCAGTCAGGTGTATTTTAGGTGAAACTGATAGGTTTACTGACTGACTGTCTGATATGTTTAAAGGAAGTACAGACAATTTATTTTAATGTTTTAACCATTTTAACCATTTTCCCTGCAGTACCCTTGTAGCACTCATACAAAAGAATACAGAGAAAATAAATGATTAATCAATTATTGATCTGATTAATCTGATTAGTTATCTTTCATTTCTTCCATGATAAACAGCCTTTACCAATCCTGTTTGCTTGTGATCATTCAAAGACTGTTTGGATTAATCATCAGTCTGATTAGATGCCAATGAACTAATCATTTAAGAGGCACACATGACATTCTCTTTCACTCAATTATATTATGAATATAATGTAAGTGTGGGCTAAGCGTAGACGTTTTAAAATTTAAATAAATGAACCCAGGACTGGGTGTTTGTCTATCACTTGAGGCAACGCGGATGAGAGGGCCTATCTTAGAATTTAGCCTTCTGTGTTTGACCTCAGTGATTGAGGAATATTTCAGAGCATGGTTCATTAGGAATATAAAGATTCCTAGTTTTATTTCTGGGACAAATGAATCAGACGTGACTAACATAAGGCAGCATTTGCGCGCTTGTGTTTGTGAGAGAGAGCCCCGGAGATATGAGGGTAAACGCACTCGTAGATGATGAGTCATGAGTCTGGACAGCTGTCATGCTTACTGTACAGAATGTGCCAGAGGACACGTTTTGCGACACATATATTAACACTGACACATTTACAAAGTTCAAAGACATTTTGGGTTAATGAATGAACAGAAAGCACATTTATATGTGATTAAGAAACATTTAACTTTAACCAACCGAAAAAAAAATACATCATGCAACTAGAACTTTCATTTAATGCTCCAGTATCCACTTTCTCACTATCTTTGGTTCAGTAAGAAGCAAAAAACACACACACACGTTTTCTCTTTCTGTGATAGGTCTGGAAGAGAATGGCCAGAGTGGTGTCACGTGACCTGAATAGCCAATCAGAGGGCAGTGTGCAGGCTGTCATTGGGAAAAGAGCTGGACTGAGCTAAAGTATGGGCTGACAGCGTTCTTATCTGAGTGTGTGCACTCACACAGGTTTAGGGTTATGCTAGGAGACAGAGAAGTTACTTATTTGTAAACTTATCTCTGACTTGGACATGGTGATGCATTCAATAATCAGTTGAGCCAAGTATATATAACTGAACTCACTTCTACCAATATTGAATTGATACACTGGCATTTTGAAATTAAATTAATTCGCTTTGCCTTATATATATCAGAATAAAGTATTTATGAGAAATGCTTTCACTCATGCTGCAGTATCAGTACTAACAGCATCATTGCTAACACCATTTACTCACATGCACTCTGATTCTCATTTGTCAACGAATAATTTGAGTTTTGTGTTTTACTGTATTGCTTGCTCTTGTGTGGAAGTGAAATCCTGTTGACATGAGCTTGTTGTCAGGCAGATGGTCTGGAATCTGTCCAGCAAATGGACTCAAAACAAATAAAAGAAATAAAAGAAACAATACATGGCTCACAATACCTAGAGGAATTTGTTTCGGGTGGGTGCCAATTCTATTTTGTTTGAACTTGAGAGATATTGATACTGAAATGTATTATGCTGCATTGTGCTAAATAATTAATTTTGAATGTAAAATGGCTTTGATATTGAACCTTTAAAGCTAAGTGCCTTCCTCCTTTCATTAGTACACTCGTCAGACATTTAATATTCCCATGCGAGTCACATGGCTTGTGCTGTTGACAGTGTTTGCACCTTGTTTTGTCAAACCTTCAATAATTGCATCAGTTACATAGTTATTTTTTTACACTCTAATGCTGTCACCTTGTTTATCAGCTTTCCATATGCACCAGCCTTAAGATGCAATCTCTGACGCATCTATTCAAATAAACAGGTTGTATTTTGTCAGAACCAACCCACCCCTGGGTTGCAGCAGGTACATTGTATTACTTCTTGATTCATGAAGCTATCATCATAGCTCCCATATCTGAGTCAGTTTAGCTCTCACCTGATGCATGAGAGTCATACAAAGGAAAGTTCTGTCTGCGAGCAAAGGTTGGTGTGATAATGATTTTACTACAAATGACTGAGTAACCACTTGTCCTTTTGGTCTCAAGCAAACATGAACTGCAGGAGAGTGGGTCACTACAGCTGGTGCCCGATGTTTACCTTTTCTTTGAAACTGTTATTTTTGAAAGACTATATGAACCTGTTTTTCTGTCAGTGTTCATAGCTTAATAATTGATTACAGAATCTAAAATAATCTATGTCAGTACATACCGATGCACTGAAGCTTCTATGAGAGTTACATTTACGTTACATTCATGGCATTTAGCAGGCACTTTTATCCAAAGCGACTTCCATTCTCTAACTACAGGGGACGGTCTCCCTGGAGCAACTTGGGGTTAAGGGTCTTGCTCAGGAACTCAGTGATTGTGTGCTGAAGGTAGGATTTGAACCCATGACCGCCTGGTCCAGAAGCAAGAATCCTACTCACTTGGCCACCACCCCCCATTACTAGGAGTTCTGATGTACTGTATTAATATCTAAATAGCTACTGGGGTGTAGCTGGAAAACCATTACTGATCAAACACAGCGGTGTAGTTTAGTCTGATGTAGTGGGTAACCCCTTTATAAGCAATCACATAGAAGTATCACTAAACTGTAGGGGTGTGACGAGACGTTTTCCCACGAGATGAGACGAGACACGAGACTGGGTTCACGAGAACGAGACGAGACATGAGACTTTGACATTTTTTTGAAAGAAATCCTCAATGTTTAAATATATAGCAAAAATAGCCTTTTATTTATTAAAATATGCATTTCCATTTTGAAATCAACTTTATGAAATAAAACTTCTATTTTGATGAATGATATGCAGTAATAACATGTAAACACTACAAAATATTTTGCCACATACTGACAGGCAATTAATTGCACAATAAAATTAAATAGTATAAATAACACAAATATCCCATCCATCCATCCATTATCTACCCCTTATTCCTGCATACAGGGTCGGTGGGGGGGGCTGGAGCCTATCCCAGCTACAACGGGCGAAGGTGGGGTACACCCTGGACAGTCGCCAGCACGTCGCAGG
>JBBPDH010000007.1:17241356-17255823 GCA_037974565.1 Clupeocharax schoutedeni
GCACTTTTTTTTTTTTTTTGTTATTAGTGTCAATATTTGAAGTAATTCCTTCAAATAAAAAAAAGTCTTGTCCCCCCCCCCCTGTAAATCTGCATTTCTCCACAAAAGGCTCATTCTTTTTTTAGAGGTGTGTGCTACTGTGGACTAGCTAGCATTTTGGTCAAATCAGAATGCGGTAGACAAGGACAATATGACGGTGTTTGTTAATGTGGTGTGATACAGTAACAAAACATCATTTCTGCCATGAGTACTGACTAAGTTTTTCTTTACAAAGCAGCGCAGTGTGTTGCATTCAATAATTATTGATGTTCTTCTTAAAATGGATTACTGACTGTTAAATGAACATGTTAAATGTAAATCTATGTTAAATTCTGTATCTCTCTCAGATGATGTCAGTCGGTCATGTGGGGAATTGAGACCTCGACTAACAGAGGCATCAGGGTGGCAGCAGTGGCAGAACCAGCCTCACACTCAAAGCAATGCAGACACGCATCCTCACATGCAGAATAACCAACCGGAGATGTTCCCTGTGAGTAATGCGTGCACATAAGCACATGGACACTAATGCCTATTAACTTTTCTTTTTTTAATATCACATTTTTCCTTCCAGGATGTTCTGTCCATGTTGGATCAGTCTGCAAACTTCAACAATGAAGATTTTGGAGAAATGCCCATGTTCCCTCCTTTTGCTGAGTGATCCATCTCTTCATTTCTTCTGTCCACTGTTCCTCTTCTCTAGTTCATTGATCACAGAGCAACAGAGGGATTGTTTAAAGCCATAACGTAAGGAAAAAGAGAGAGAGACGAACAGGAGCTAGCACACAGGGTACAACCGAACTGGCAGGTCCACTCCAGCTGTGTTATCGAGTTGAACTTGTTCAACTGCAGAAGCAGCTCTGTGTTTAAGAAAATACGCACAAGTGCACAAACCGAGCACGACGAGTCCGACACACTGAGTTACTTTCCCTCCCCCCACCTCCATGACACATGCAGACACACACAGACACATTTGTGCACAGGTTCAGATATCAGACCACAGTTGAGTTTCTGAGGTGTCTGAGATCAGTTGAAGATGAGGTGAGAGCCTGGTACATGTTGATAAAGTTAAATATAATTTTTGCACTATCCCCTTTTACCCTAGGAATCACGCTCAGTTATGGAAAGTTGTTCCTTCTGTAAATAATGACCTGCCCCTGTTAGCATGGAAGTACACTGCCTGTCAAAGGTTTGAGGATAGTTTGCTTTCTTTTTGAGTAATGTTTTCAGTGTTGGTTCTAAGTTCTTAAAAGGTGTGGGTGCAAAAATTATTTAAGAATATAAAACAACTGTTTACTGAAACATTTTTTCATATGAAGAGTGGGTTTTGTCTAATTAGTTAAACTATATTTAAACACACATATTGTCCTTCAAATGGTTTAAACAAGTCTACATTACAACGAGCTGATAAAATGGGCGGGGCATGACAAGTATTTGTGTGAGCAAATTTTGCCACATGCAGGCAAATATCTGAACAGCTTTTTGTTTTAGCCGATCGTTGAAAAAAGTTTAAGAAATAGATGAAAGAAGCAAGGTTCTAAAACAGCCTGTTTTAAATTCATTGTTTTTGTGATGTCACAAAAACCAACATAGTGACATTCCCAACCATTTTGGTATGCAGTGGTTTAACTTATTCAAGATGCAGTTTTAACTCTGGAATGTTTCACCTGTATTGCATGAGGCACAATACAGGACAGCTGGTTGGAACAAAGATCAGTTCAAAAGGCATAACAACAAAAACCCTGTTAATAATTAAGTTTGGAAAATGTCCAAGTAAAAATGATGTTTGTGGTACATAAACCACATAAACATAAAAAATAGACCCGAGAGAAAAACATGATATACATGAAAAAAATGTTTTAACAAGACAAAGAAACAATTTATTATTATTTTGATAATTTGATTTTTATAGCCGTCTCCAAACTTTTTGCATGCAGTGTATTCATAACAAATCTGGATGTGCATGTTTGGACATGCACACACGTTCTGTTCATCCTTTCTCGATTTTTCTGGGTGCGAGCGTTGCTCTTACTCCTTTTCTGGTCATGTGATTGTAGTTTGTTTGCTTTTTTTTATGAGAACAATTGATTAGAAGAAAAAAGACAGCAAAGCAATAATCATGAGCAGAAATTGAGTGTTTTAAAGCCATTGTTTGCTAAAAGTGATGTTGTGATGTAATTATGAGACAAACATTCAGGGTTCTGTTATTTTCCCCTTTACTTGTTTTTTTTTTTTTTAAGTTTATAAAGTTGCCACAAAATTGGCACTAGTGAATGGTCAGAGACCAGCATACCACTGCTAACTAAATATCTAGAAGAACCTGGTGTTTGGCGTAGAATTTATTACTGTTATCTAATCAGATTAACAATAATCTTCATTTATTTTCATTTTGTTCAAAATATCTATCTTGAAAATTAAAACTGATTTAAGATGTGACATTGAACCTTCTTGGATTATAACCCTACAGTCCATACCACCATTGATAGATATACAGCTCAGTCCACAGCTGGACATTTTAAATGGGCTTCTATTTGTCCTCCTTGCCCCTTTACATCAGCTGCACTCTGAAATCCAAGGGTTCTTGTATTTTAAGTCTGTTTTGAATTTATGGACATGTTGATCCAAACCTCCTTTGTTTTTAATTTCTTTTTAAAGTCTGCCTTTGCCTTTGGGTGCAAGACTTGCTTAAATGCTAATTCAAATACTGGAAAATATGTAAACGGTGTCAGCTGTTACTTTTTTCCCGATGTAGCGAGGGCGAGTGTTCTGGTATGTTTGTTTTAATGTATTTGTTTGTTCCAAACCACTTTGGGGTTTTTTGTCCAGATTTTTACAACAATGTGAATTGCCGTTTATATATTACACAGATTCACAAATATATGGAAAATATATGTATATGAAATCTTAAACAAGACAAAGAGAAATGTTTGGCTTTTTGTATTAAATTGTTATATTGTCAACAATGGATTGTGGTTTTCATTAAGACGAATTTTAGAAAAAATATTGAACATGAATTAGTATAGATCAGACATTATCTCACAGGCATTTATTTTAATTATTTGACCATTTTAATATCTTAATGCAGAGAGAGACAGAGACTCCAGACTGCCAGTGAGGGGCAATCCCAATGCTTCAGCATATCAAGACATTTTGGAAAACCTCACGCTTTGAACTTTGTGGGTACAGTTTGGAGAAGAACCTTTTCTATTCCAGCAGGACTGTGACCCAATACACAAAGTAAGCTCCGAGACATGGTTGGATACGTTAGGTGTGACTTGCCTGGCCTGCACAAAATCTTGTGGAAAGCCTTCCAAGAAGAGGAAGCTGTTAAAGCAGCAGAGAGGGGACCACCTGTATATTTTAGTTTTTTGAGGACGTATTAGTTTGTCTTGGTTTTCAGCCCCGATCTAGTCTGGGTCCACAGGCCACAGCGTGAGGGAGCACATTGTAAATCTCGCCACGATTTACAGCAGTGGCTTATACTGAAACTAACCCAACCCGAACGATGTTTTGAGGAACTGCGTCACTCTGATCATGAATGAAACAGAAGCTCATCGATCATCCCTGTCTGTGATCCGTGCTCCTCTCTCTCTGTTAGTGCTGTAAAGTATCTCTTTAACCACTTGTGTATTAGGTTTCCCTTTACTCATCTCTCTGTGTCCCTCTCAGCTGATTCCCAGCCCCTCGCTTTTCTTTTCTCTTTCCAGTTCTTTCTCTCTCCTTTTGGTTGGCTCCTTTTGGGAGGGATGACGAATTGTTTAGGGTACATTTACTGTTTCACAGCTTGCTTTCTACATTCCTTAACATCCATCTATGGATGTCAATCTTAGTTCTATTTTATTTGTTTCATTATCATTGTTGCTACATTGGCATAACAGCCAGATCACAAATGTGAAAAAGCCCCACTGATGAATATCTCTTGGCCTTTCTTTCCTTTCCTCCTTCTCTTCTTTGTTTCCTGTTGGTCACCTGTTCCCTTTTTTCCCCATGGCATTCAAACAGCCAATCTGCATCTGATTGGTGTAGTTCAGTTTTCGACTCCTATTTCTCTCGCCAGCACATTAACCTGCTCCCTCTCTCATTTCCTTCCTTCACTTACCAGCCTCTCTCTCTCTTTTCCCTCCCTTAATGGGGTGTCTGGTTTGGGCATTGCCCTGCGACCAAAAGGTTGTGGGTTTGAATCACAGGGTTACCAGTGGCACCACTGAGGTACCCTTGAGCAAGGTGCCGTCCCCACACACTGGTCCATAGTCACCGCATCACTGATGGCCCGCTGCTTCACTTGGTGAATGGGTTAAATGCAGAGAAAGAATTTCATACTGTATGCTGTGTTCACACCTGACTATAAGGGTTACTTTACTTAATTTCCATGTTCCTAGAAGACTCTATTTCTGGGCCCTCCTGTAGCTCACCTCTTCGATCTGCTGATGGATGCTCAGCAGGGTTTCTGCCTGGAGGCTCTCTCATCCAATTAAAGGCCTGACCGTTACCAAACTCCTCTTTAACTATTCATCTGTGATGCAGGTGCCAGGTGTGGGTGTGGGGTGTCCGGCAGGGCAGTGTGGACACGCTGATACCTGCGATAAGAGAAGTAGTGAGAGGTGACTGGAGACAGCTGGGTTAGTTGTCGGCAGCGGACATACAGAGGATTTACTTTTAAAGCATATAGTTTATTAATGTGAACCAAAAGTGATAGAGATGTTTGATGTCAACAGAGATCAACGAAAGCACAGGCTATATCGACCACAACCACTCTTGAGATGGAAGAGAACGAGCTGAAGATGGGAAGTAATCAGCTGGAGGTGACTTGTGTGAACAAATCATGGATATTCTAAGGGAGTTTGAATCAAGGCCAAGCTGGAGGAACTTCATGGACGAACTGTTTCTTGCTGAATGGTAAAGTCTAAGGGTAGCACCGTCCAGAGCCATCTGAATAGTCGTTAACCTCCCTCCTCCTGCGTCCCAGATGGACATTGATGTGGACTTGGGCTTTGCACTCTTCTTCTTTCTGCTCCTGTGTGTGTTCTTGTTGGCCACAATGGTGCGGTGTGCCCAGATGGTGCTGGATCCTTACAGAGCCATCTCAGTCTCCACCTACCAGGAGGAACAGGTGGAGGGATGAGCATACCTCAGCAGTCAACAGAGAGAGGATTACAAAGCTAAAACCAGACTGATCCACTGTTTGGTAAAACTTAAATTTGGTAACTCACTTGGTTATTTCCTACAGGGCTGACTACTGCAATTCTCTCCTCACTGGAATTCCCAAAAAGTTCATTAGACAGCATCAGCTCATTCAAAATGCTGCTGCTAGAGTTCTTAACTAAATCCAAGAAAAAAAGAGCACATTACTCCAATTCTCATATCTATGGAAAGATAAAATGTGGGAGCAATCGTCTAACTACACAGGTACAAACATGGTAGCATATCTGATCGTAGAATAAAAGTGTACCGTTTCTTTCTTTTTTAATGTAAAGTCTTGTTTTTAATGCGACACACTTTCTCTGGCAGATTTGGCAGAACTTTTATTTTGTCTACCAGCACGTATGCTGAATGCTTTTATTTTGAAAGTGGTGACGCTCCTGCTGCAGTTGTGTGTCTCTCAGCATGCTGTGTCTCATGCTGGAGGATAAAACTCTGTTTTTGTCTCTTCAGTGATGTTCCTGGACATCCCTGATTAAAACTTCGTCCATCGTTCTTTCCTTCTTTCCCGTAAGACTCTTCTGGCCCGTATTGTATATGTAAGATGAAGATCAGTGGCCGTGACCCGAGATATACAAGGTTAAAGTGTTTGTGTGGATCAGTCCCTACAATAGTGTTTTCAGGTTTAATCAGTTCTGTGGGGGGTTGTGTGTTTTGCAGGAGCGGAAATGGCTTTACTGGGGACTTTGCTGAAGTCTGGGGTCTCGATGCTACACTGCGTGAGACAGTTTAGTACCGGTGAGTTCAGCAGTAGTCGAATCCGTTCAATGCTGAGTGTAGTCACTGGATGTTGAAGCCTGTCTGAGTGTTGTGTACACTTCGCTGTGCTGATGTATTTTTGATTTTTCAATATTACTATTACTACTAATTTATTAATAGCAATACCAAAACTACATTATTAGTATGGTGATTTATGATTATTAGAAATGATTGTTGCTATTAAAATGTATGCAATAGTCCATGTGTCCCTGCCCAGTACTTGTCAAGGGCACTATGTGCTTAAAGTTATTTTATTTTGTTTCTTTCTCTTTAAGGAACCTGTTCTCTTGTGCGAATGCATGCCATCCCAAAGCCTAAATGTGTGGATCGGTGGACTGAGAAAAGGAGCATGTTTGGAGTATACGACAACATTGGCATTTTAGGTGAGCTCTAGCAAGTATCAAAATAAGAAGTCCTCCTGAAAATCTGATTGCCTGCAGAATTTACCTGGTGCTCTACCTACACATTTCCATAAGAACTACCGAAGAGGTAACACCAATAACCAGTCAGTTTACCTTTTAGATTGCACTGCATTAATTGTAGTGCTGAACACATAGAGCTCCAAACACCAATCTGACAGAGTGGGTGACATGGATTAATCATGCATGCTGGATGTAATAGACCATTCATGCTTTGCAGATGCACTAATCAACCATGCCATGTAGGGGAACGAGACGTTAGGTCACTAAACTATACCGTATGGGTGGGCACATGACTGCTACACTGTATGTGGAGGGTTAATGCTGTATTGTTTAGTCAATGTAAGGATTGCTGAGAGATTGACTGTCCGTTTGCCTGGTTAGGTGACTTTAAGGCTCACCCCAAGGAATTGATCATTGGACCTGTCTGGTTGCGAGGTTTCCGTGGCAATGAGTTCCAGCGCCTCACTCGAAAGAAACGGATGGTGGGTAATCGGATGATGACGGAGGACCGACACAACCTGGAGAAGAGGATCCGCTACCTCTACCGCCGCTTCAACCGCTATGGAAAACACAGATAGAGACTGTGGCTCCTGCTTTCTCGCCCATCTTCACTCTGCCTGGTGTCAGACCTTTTGTCTTTTGGATTTAAAAATGACCAATTAAATAATGTTATAGACCTGTAAATACAATTCTTGTATTATTATGCAGACTAAAGAATCAATGCTGTCAAATGGTGTTTTAAAAGCACATTTTGACACCATTCCGCAATGCAAAAATATGAATGTGCATAATGGAGGTATCTGCCATCTGCTAATTAGGTAATGCACCAGAGGTTGCAGTCAAGTTAACCCAGTCCAGTACATTTATCTAACACTCTTCCGGCTCCTACTTAACCCAGTTCAACACATTTTATATGAGTCACCCTCTCCAGATCATTCGTCTTCCTTCTAAAGTTTCCATTCAAAATACAGAATCATTGTAAATATGTTTGTTTATTAAAAATATGTACATGAAACAGTACATCCAAAAGGAAGGGGGCTAGAAGTAAAAAAGTGTAACACAAAAGTGTTCTCATCACTGGAGTACTCTGGCTCACTGTGCGCTCAACAATAATAAATAATCTTACACTTAATGTAGAGAAAACGTTATTCTGTTGCTTTCAGTGGAAAAAAAATTCCATTAAGTTGTCTGAGCAAGAATCAGTGGGAAAGCGAGCTGGGGCTGGGAAAGCCGGTAAACGATGCCTCAGGTAGAACAGAGAGATCAGCGTCGACCTGTAACACAGAACAAATACAGAAATCTCACACACATCACTTTTGGGCCTCTGTGGACACATAATCAAACAACATCCCAAGTGTCAAGTATTTAAATGAATCTTGCCTTGATACTCAGTCTTTAGTTTTGCTGGACTGATTCCTCTTACCTGAGTGTCTCTCTCTTTCTCCTTTGGAACTCGATTCCTCTTTTTCTTGGGTCCAGTTGTTGATTGGTGGGGGACTGAGGGGGAGGAGCCATCATCATCTGCTCCGGGTACACCATCTAAAACGGCTCCGCACTCATCCTTTCAAAAGCAACACAAACGAAGGGCGTAATAAATGTACATGCATAATAGTGGAGCGCGTCATTTTCCAGACAAAATTGGTGATCCTCCTGCTTAATGTGTTCGAAATCTGAACCTCTAACACTAAAGAGAGTATGTAGAGGGGGATAGTTGGTCCTGTTCTCAAATTCAGAACCAAAAGCCGACTGCAACTAAAACTATATACCAAATCAATAGGTTTACAGTAAGTGTTTTTAAAAACAAAAACATCTTAATCACAGTACAGCTGTGTCTAGGACTGACGGCAAATGTATAACAAATTTCCAATTTGCAAATAAACAAGTGTATTTTAAACCAAATACAGGGGGCCTCACGTTACGACAGGTATCCGAAGTAACCCGAATTTTGGTGTCAGTCGGAACACATCCAAAGTTAACTTATTCTAACACAGATGTGAAATATATATATACACAAGACAAAATGTTGTGTTGACAAGGTTGTGGCAAGGAGTGTAAAAAAATCATTCAGAAGCTATGATAAAGGCCAAAAAAGTCAAACAAAGCAACTGCGTATTCTTGTGCTGCACACCACTAAACAATTCGCCCACGTGAGCGTCGTAAACTCAATAATAATATGAGCAATGATGATATCGTGCACTTTCATGTCACTTAAACTTTTGCAGTGGTTTGCCATCTTGGTTTATTAAATGAGAAAAACCTGCAACAAAAACAAGCTGACAGGTCTCTCACCTCTAACGCTATGGTGAGCTGGGCCGTTCTGTAGTCGTCACCATACGAGTCAAGTGTCTTCATGAGGAACCTGACAAACAGTTACAAATATTACTTTGGATCCACGAAAATACAAGCTATTGATGATGCTGTTTCATAATATGTTAAAGTAAAGACATAAGGGGGGGGACTCAGTTACCTCACTTGGACTCAGGTAGAAGTATTTTTAAAATATATATACTAAAAACCTGTAGTGTCACAGATTGTCAAATATAACTGGTGGCACTTACTGTTGTAAAAAAATGTCAATACTGCTGCAGTCCTAGTCACTAGCCCTAGCCCTCACCTTCTCTCTTTCTTCAGCCTGCGTGTTAGTCTTTGAACTTGGTGGAGACGATTTAATATCCTTTCATTCACCTGAAAAAATAAAAGTATACAGAAAATATTGGTAAGTGACGTCAGAAGTGTGACCACCATTAGAAAATAATAAAAGAATTGGCATTGTTCATAGCAGTGCACTTTATACAGACTCTAAAACAAAGAACTCACACGATCCTCATACATTTTTAACCCGATATTGTGAACAACAGCTACCATATTCACAGTATTAGGATCTGGATCTTCTGGGCTGTAGTTCATCCTTCTAATCTCAGAGTGGTTGTGTGGTCTAATTAAGTGCTACACCGCCCTGATGTTTTCACAACATGACCGTCTGTGACCTCAGAGGGACAACAAGTACACAGTATACTTTTTCGTACCTTTGGAACATCTGGTAGATGATTCTTTGTTGTAGGTTGAGGAGGTTTGACTAATAAAGACATTTCGTTTTATACTACTCGTAGTAATCACTGTTGGCTTTCAAACAAAATAAGACTATCAGGCCAGGGTCAGGATCCCACTGCAGTAGTCTGGGCCAGCCTCTAAAATGCTCTTCTGTGTAATCTCACATCATACTTCATTATTGGCATTAATGACTAAAGATAAGAGTATAACGATGGTGAAAATAAAAAGTGATTCATAGCAGTTATTTCATGCATAATTTAGAGTGTCTAATAACATAGGTCAACAGGTCAAAATCAATAGAAATATGTTTATGTGGGTTTTGTAGTGTTTTTCATGCTGATTTCAAATCTGTGTTTAGTTTTTCCCACATGTACAGTTTTTGTGATGAAGCTAGTTATATATTGCATGATAGCTGGTATAATTAGCATACAATGATCATATGATAAGCATTTTTGAAGAAACAGTCGTAGCTGACTGATACTGATCATCAGTGTGCGCCTGTGTGACTTTGCACTGAAAATATTTAAACACTTATTTGATTGGTGCCTGCAGTTTAATAAAAACTGCTTGCAAGTATATTGCAAATCTAATATTACTCACAATTCAAAAAGTTGATGTGACTGAAAAAAACTGAAACCATATCTGAAATCAGAAAAAAATCATATGAGATTTGAAATCATATGAAAAAATGGTTTAGAAAAGTGTGTTGTGGTTTCTGATGATTACAATTCTTTTGTTGACCAGTGTAATTCTGCCTCCACTAAGCCAGAGTGCAAACATACACACAAGGTTTTGAGGGGAAAACTCAGGCTCACCTGTTCAATCTCCTTGCACCTCTTGCTCAGGGCCTGGTATTTCTTCTTGTTTAGTTCTCTCCTGTCGTCCTCGCCATCCTGCCTTGGACCAGTTGCAGGCTCTTCATTGTCCAGGATTTCATTACCTCCTGGACCCAGCTCCACTGCAGCAGCCTCCAGTTCAGCCTCTAGAATGTGACCCCCAAAAAGTGGTGGCAAAGCCAAGCCTGAGAAATCCTCCATCATCTACATCACATCAAGAAACAAAGCAGAGCTACATTTCACTATCCTACACAACACACTGTTCATCAGGAATTGTCAACATTTGTAGCACGTTTATGATATGGCAACTCGGCAGTGCGAGGTGTTTCTAACACTGCAGCAGCTGATGCAGTTTATATTCCAGACAACATGCAGGAAAAATTAGGGATGCACGAAATATTCCTCACAAAGCTCAGGTGACTGCATCTCAAGTAAATTCCAGGTATAGGTGGGATTTTAATATGTATGTAAGCACCATATTTAAATATTCCTTCTTCAAAATACAGAATATGGACAGAAGTATTTTTTAAGGGTTTGGGCAAAGCCCCTAACTTCCAGTAAAGGGCAACCTTAATGCTTCAGCATACCAAGACATTTTGCACAACGCCATGCTTCCATCCAACTTTGTGGACATAATTTGGGATAGACCCTTTTCTATTCCAGCATGACTGTGCTCTAGTGCACAAAGCAAGGTCCATAAAGACATGACAGTTCGGTGAGCCAAGCATTCTTATCCAACATCCCTGCCTGACCTCATAATTGCTCTACAGAATGAATGGGCACACATTTCCCACAGAAACACTCAAAAATCTCATGGAAAATCTTCCAAGAGTGGAAGCTGTTTTAGCTGCAAAAGGACCATATTAAAGTCTACGTATCTGAATGCAATATCAAGTACCTGTTGGTGGAATGGTCGTGCGTATGGTGGTACTTTTGTACATATGGAGTATTTTGCCTTTGATGTCACAACATAAACACTAAAAATGTGTAGTTCTCACTTCCAGAAAACATGAACAACTTAAAAGGGTTAATATTTTAGATGACATTTCTGAAAGACATTCATCAAAAAAACTTACCTTGGGACTATTTTGTTCATCAGTGGATGTTCTGGTTCTCAGCACTGAGACGCTAAATCGGTAAACTCTCTTTTATCTTTCTTTCATCAGTGACAATCATTCTTCAGTTAATGGTAACATAATTTGTGATGTCTCTCGTTTTTAACGTGTAACAGCTCCAGTGTATAACCACAGGACGCATTTAGTTTACGTCATTCGTTCGTTTGCTATTGTTCCCATAAAGCAACGCGAGTGAACTACAATTCCCATGAAGCAACACCACCAGAGAGCAACATGGCGGGTGGTAAGTGTTTCATAGCAAGCTAGCAAGTAGAAAATAGTCGTTTTGATCAGTTTAAGTCTTTTTTAGTGTATTTCCAAGTATAGTATATTCACATGTGTATTTTTATCATATGAGATAACATGTCATTTTGGTATCTGCTGTCATTAAAGTGTTTTAAGCCGTCTTTGACCTTGGGTTACAGTGCATGATCAATCCTGGTGTTGCGATCTGCAGAGTTTTACGTGATATAGGTTATGAGTTACAGGAAATGAGATCTAGTTTATGAGCTAAAGATTCAGTTATAGATTATGCTTGAGGTTATGAGACATAGGTAATGAGTTATAGTTTGAGAGATATAGGTTGAGTTATAAGTAATGAGAAGTAGGTTATGAAACATAGGTAATGAGTTATTCTTATTGCATTAACATAGTCACTTTCATAACCCTTTTTGCATTCCTAATCTGCTGGTACAGCAATGTCAGTGTTAGTTATTTTGTTCTTAGAATTGCATTACATTGTTGCTTGTTGTCTATTTTTGTTTATCTATTGTCTGTTATTTTTTTACTATTCTTGTTGCACTCAGCATCCTAATGACAAAAGAATTTCCCTCAGGATGAGTGAAGTTCTTTCTTATATTCTTATTTTTTCTTTTTTAGTCGGGAGGTTTCTGAGAAACGCCTGGAACAAGGAGCCTGTTGTGACAGTAGCCTGTGGACTGGGAGCTATGGGTCAGTGGAATTACTTTATAAATACACTGCATGTCCAAGAGTATCCAGACCCTCCAGAAAATTCAGCTCCTTTAAAGTGCACTTGCTGTTCATACAGGTGTTCAGTTACATGCACACAACTTTTAAGATCACAGAAATTCATTACCTAAGAAGGGCAGTTGCCCTGGAGCAGTTGAATGCAGGCAGGTCCTCTCAGCAATGGTCCAGTACTGGAGTTATGCACCCAGAGTAGGGGTACATAACTCCAGTTCTGGGGGACCGGTGTCCAGCACAGTTATTACTTACAATCATTTGACAGACACTTTTATTCAAAGCAACTAACATTATGAGAACACATGCTGGAGATGTTCGATCCAATCACAATACCTTGAATGAATGCCCAGAATGGTAACATTTGAACCAGGAATAAAAACATTAGCACAGTGTTAACAGCCAACATCAACACTGAATCTGAACACTTCTCATCAGGATTAACTTTATCTGTACAATTTATATGAAGTTAATTGTTCCTGCAAGGATTTTAGCTGTTGTTTACACCACAAACTAAATAAAAATGTAGCTTGACATAGAATGTCTTGTTATTTTGCAGTGATTTGTTGTTTTTTTCACGTCTTTATTCTGCAGCTCTCATTGTGCCATTGGTCAGCCCCTTCACCAAGTACTCATTGATGATAAACCAGGTCACGCCATACAACTACCCAGGTAAGGGATTCATTGGTGTCAATCAGGATCAGAATCAGAAAACTTTATTTATTCTGGAGGAAATATGCATATTACTGTACTGTATTGCATTGATTGTGGTCTTTCTTGCTCACTGCTCACAGTGAACACAACCCTCTTTCTGAACCACAACATTAATATATATTTTTGGCTTGAATATATTATTGATTCTGTATAATTCATATGAATATAAGATGTATATAAAATTATTTTTTCACTTCTCACTCAGCCTTTTTCACAAGTGTGCAGCTCAAAAATAGATATAGAAATTCCTGAAATTCGTGTCTAAAAATTATAGATATAGAAATCCTCACTTCACAGGAAAATGTAAAAAACATACTGTCAGGAGCATGCTAAACTGACAGGCAGCAATATAACGCTAACCATAAACCCTTGTTGGCCAATCAGAAACCTGAAAAAGGTCATTCCCAGTTCTGGTTGGATAATAAGGGTCATTCTTGCAAAACTGCCGATGTTAGCAGCAGGGCCTGTGTGTGCATACAAAGACATATACAAGTAGTACATTTCTATTTACTTTTTTATATTAACTGGTAGGAATTTTAGTGAGACCGTAGGCTTTAAAGCATATTGGAACGAGAGCCTCCTTTAGCTATTCGGACACGGCCTAGTTGTGGCAGTGACCTTAGCGGCACAGTGTAATTCCTTTCTTAGTACAATGGGAGAGTTACTTTGTGTAAACATATGAAAAGTTAGCAGGGAGTTTCTGAAAAGCTTCAACCTAGAAGTATTTACCAATGACCTAAACTACCGTTTGCATGTGGATGAATGGGCAAGACACTAGGTCTGCAACTAATGATTATTTTGATTATTGATTAGTTGGGCGATTATTTTTTTCGTTTGATCGATTAATCGGATAAAAACTAAACTCTTCTTTAATTTGATGTTTTGCTTATAACATTATAAAACCCTAGATCAGGGTATTATGTATGTATAAAAGTCTTTTTTTCATCTTTTTTTTCCAAACTGCCAGCGGCTGTTTTACATCATAACCCTATGGAGTGAAAAAATGGAATTTTTTCTTCAAAATGTCCCGAGTGCTTTTTTTTAAATGCCACAGCCTTTTTCTGCAGCACGGAGCACCTTTTCTGAAAAGAACGCAGTACGTCAAGCGCCTTTTTGACCGCTGACCAATGACAAGCGAGTCCCTAGACCTGTCGTTTCCATAACAACAAGAAAAATTGGAGATAGATAAACTAAAAAAGTGCTCAGGACTTTTTAGAATGGTGCACCGATTTGTAGCAGGTCTTCAGACTGACTTTAGTCTAAAATATGCCACAAATCGTGCATCATCCAACCGGAGCTCCTGGACTAAACTGCTGTAAGCACCAGACAGTTTCCTTCCCCGTATAATGTCCTG
>JBBPDH010000007.1:17255923-17280852 GCA_037974565.1 Clupeocharax schoutedeni
TCTTGTGGTCGCGCTCCTCAGTAACGTGAGCAGCCCAACTAATCGATAACGGCATTCGTTGACAACGAATTTCATTATCGATAATTATTGATTTTATCGATTAGTTGTACACTGATAAATGTACTTGTGGACAAGACCTTATTTTTCAATAACTTTTATAATTAGTTACAAAACTGTTTCACTCCAGAATCTGACATAAACCAGCTTGCGAAAATACAAACGCTGTATTGGCCAGCAGTCAAAGTCACAAGTATTATAACGCTATAATGCTTATAAAACAGTAAATCATGCACTGTGGTGTGGATGAATACAGAGAAGATGATGTGTACTTAGATTCTCGTTCTTTGAATGCAAAAGAAATGCATTGTCTACCAAAGACTAATAAACTACTTAGCAGTAACCTACAGATGGGTACCCTCTGCCTGACTCTTATCCTCATCTCCTAGTTCCTGTACGGGACGATGGAAACATGCCGGACGTTCCAGCCCACCCTTGTGATCCGCAGGGCAGGAGTCTTGACTGGCTGAAAAATTTGTAAGGAATTCCTCTGAATCCCACTGCTGTACAGACCACATCTTTCCTTCTCTGCTTGTGACTCAATGGCTCTCAATAAATGTGACTTGACCAGATCTTAAAGCTATATGCAAGTCATTTATACACCGTTACAGAAATGATGGATTTCTACAATAAAATGAAAATGACTAAAAAATATGACGCCACATTAGTCAGAATTCAGAGACATGGCATTCATGTAAGTGAAAATGTTTTTTTGGGTGTTTCAACAAATCAGCCACACAGATGTTATGAATAAGGGGTTGGTTGTAATTTCATTTCTTCTGGAAAGGTTATGTAATAAACCAGGTGGGCCATAATTAAAGTTCTCGGTCATGTGGAACTTTCCTTCCTCTGGAGGCTTCATCTGAACAAACTCCACCCCAAAGAGAGAATAGTACATCTCATCAAACAAAACAATGTGAACAGAGATAGAGATTACCATGGTTTATTTTCATTCTTACACAAAAGAGGAAACAAGCCGAGGGACAGTCTGAACTCCCAGACGAGACCAAATATACATCCTGTTGCCTGAATTTGAAAGAGCGTCACTGAGCTGCATGGTGGACGGTTAGAGGCACAAAGAAGTAACTACAGACTGCAATGTGCAAGAAGAATTCAGCAAATCAGCGAAAAACTGTACATGTGGATAATACATCTTAACAAAAGATCATTATTGAACAGTTTACAGTCAGTGTAATCATATGCATGTGCACCAAAGACAAAGTAACGTTTCATGTGAGAAATATCAACTGGTTCTTAATCTGAAGATCAGAACTGTACAGCTTCAATTCGAAACAAAGTTTCCCCTATTTGCTCTAAAAGACACCAGTTAAGAAACACACAGCTTACATTTCATTATGTTCATACACAGCACTGATTAATGCATAATACATGCAGATTAATCGGATTTTCGATCTAATATGCTCAACTGAATCTCTTCCAGAAGAGAAACAACAAAAATTCTTCCAGCAGACGTCTTGAATAACCTGATAATACCGAATCCACAATAATTTACTGAAGCAGAGGAGAGGCAATTGCACTTTTGACATAAACTTTTGACAAAATTGCAATCATTTTTTTATTAATGCCATAAAAAACAGTTCAGCCAGATTCAGCACATTTTCATTATCATAGACATTTGGAATTGGAGCTACTCCGTATTTACAATGTTAGCAACAAATGCATTTTCTTGTTCAATCAACTAATTGAATCTCATTTATATGATTTCTAGGCATCAAAGTGAGTTATATCAAAAGATAATCAAAAATAAAATGAAATCTGCAAATGTTATGTCTATCTGAAATGGTAAGACACATAACCCAAATATCTCAAACGTTGCAGGCAGAACGGTGAAGGTCTTTATCTACACTCTACAGTGTCATTCCTCCACTTCCTCCAACACTCCCTCACTTTCCAAAGCTTTCCTACAGTTTCCAGACAGATGTCCAGTCTCCACAAGCCCCTCCTGTCCCTTACCAATGATCTTTGTAGCTCAACACAAGAGGTTAAGTTTTTTGGGGGAAAATAAACTCATTCTGTATAGTCTTATCACATTCATTAACCATCAGTACACCCTAGTCCTTTTCTTCTAACACCAAACCACTTCCTTTGTCTTTCTCTTTCCACATCCTTTAACTTGCTCTCACCTCTCCACACTAATCAAAATCAGACATATTTCAAAATACTTTCAACCACCTGGCCTTCAGAACATTAAATAATATTTCATAAAGAACAAGCCTGATATCTTGCCTTTATCTGGTTGTGTGCACACATTTGTAAAAATAAACATTTCTTTAAGTTGATATGTATATCAAAATATGAACGCCATTTTTCTTATGTAAAATATTTTTTGTTAAAAAAAAAAGTTGTCAAGCAAGGCACATAAAAATACCCCACTCTCACATTTCACTAACTGGCACATTTTCTTGGAGGTGAACAGCCAAACTACAACAGGAACCTGTCCTGGCTCAGTTCGAGCTATTTGTGTACACAGCATTTTAGTACAAAGGTTTATATTGTATATTCAGTATCAAACGCACTCCCCATTAACCTGCCTGAGGCCTAGACTCAGCTCGGCAGACTAAGACACAGGACACTGCAGCACATCTACTGTACACATTTTGTTTTCTCTAGTTCTATAAAGCCAGACTGTGACACTGCAGCAGCAACACATCATCCCTCCAAAAAGCAACACTTAAGCTGGGTGTCCACTATAATTAAAAATTGACCTTTGTTGATATTTTAGTTTTACTTGTTTAAAATATATCCGTTTTAACATATATTTTTGAATAAGAAGTCAGGATGGCCCTGTGTTTCAAAACTATAGTTTTCAGGCAGAAAAAAGTGCTCCGGTTACATGAGGGGTTAAATTCTCCATGTGTTGCTTGTTGATATTCCTAAAACTACTACATGGGGAATTACAAATACATTCCATAAATTATAATGTTGATGTATTTGAAATGTGTAATTTCTTCAGGAAATCTCCAGTGATGTAATGTTGGAGAAATTTAGGGCTAGGTATCGCTATTTGATTCCTTTATGGTTTCTTCTGACATTCACTCCTGAATCTATAAGCAGTCAGTCTTAGCACGTACAAATGTTTTGTGGACTGGCTCTGATGGCTGGCTATTCAAATCACATCACCTATAGGTGACAATAAGTTTGTGAAATATCAGTCAATCATTTAAAGTTATGGTTGCAGTACTGATGTTGTTGTGATACCCAGCCCTATACTGTACATGTCTTAGAATTGAAAAGTTCCCCATTTATCTCTTTTTCTCTCTGTTTTTGTTTGCTCTACACTAATGGAGCAGGTGTTTATAAGGACTTTAAACGTGTGTGAAATAAAAGGCTTCTTAGCTAAGCCTGGTTCAAACTGTAGAACAGAGAAGCTAGTCGATGAGGGGAGCAGAGCGGTCATTGGTCACTGTCTTCCTCAGTCGAATGTGAGCAAACGGATTGGTCCTGCATGGGAAATGTATATGTTAGCAATTGCATCTAATCAATACGCATGCTTTACATGCTGATCACTTTCAGTCATGCTTGAGTTACCTGGTGGGGGATGGAGGGGGAGAGGAGCGCTCGACTGGCAGCTGGGACAAAAAAAAAGAGAAAAGAAACAGCGACCGCATCAAAAAACACTACACATACATCACTGTGAAAGAGTGGTGTTTAAATGAACGCCTACATTCAACACCTTAGGATGGAAGATGGTTGATGACAGACAAAAACGGAAGGAGCTTTATTCAGCAGTTGAAAAGAGAATCTTCCAATCTTTCCCAGTCTTTTATCTTTTTGTAAGTTAAATTAGCCTAAATGCATGCATCATGACACAGCATCTGGTAGCCGTATGAAGTATATTTCTGGCCTGACCAAATAACATGGGCGCCACAATGATCATGTCACAGATGGTGCTGGGAAACTGTTTGGAAGGTTCTAATGCATTTACAGCATAAAAAGCTGTTGAGATTCATAGATCCCTCGAAGCACCCCCCCATATGTAATTGCTTACCCTGCTTACACCACTGGCCACAGCACTGTCCTCTACCCTGCTCTATCACATCCACATCAACTTCTCTTAACTACTCTGAAGAGCTTACTCATTAGCTGATTAGCAATGGTGTACCATTGTGTGTAGAGCTGCAGAACCAGGCTAGGGAATCACTGGTGTATTGAAATGTGGAAAGCTACTGAATCCCACTTTTACCTTCAGTGGCTGTCTCGGGCTGAGCTGTTTAGTGTCAGGGTTCATCATGCTGTACGGCCGTGGCCTGAAGGTGCTGATGCGCTGAGAAACCACACTTCTGTCATCCTCTGAGTCTGGGCTGGCCTGCTTTAGCTGACCACCAGGGGGCAGTTTGTCCAGATGCCCTGTGCTTGTGCTATTGAGCTTAGACAGCAGAGGAAGGCTAGAATGGCAGGAGAAGAGAGATTTGGGTAACATCTGGCAACTGGAAAAATATTAATGCCATTCGGTAACCAAAAGTAGCCTGAATTTTTTTCATGAATTGAAAGTCAAGACATACCTGACATCATCTTGTCCTGGTGTGTTTGGGAATGGCTGTGTGTAGGAGAACGGAAACCAGCCTTTCCTATGGGAAAGAGAAGAAAGCAACCATAAAGTACCACAAACCACAAAGTCAAACAGGAACTCCTCGTTACTTTTCCAAAGCTGTGATACATCATAACTCCTACGCAACCCTTTCCTAACCATTGCTTATAATTGACTATTTATTAAAAGTATTTGAGAATTATTTAGTTTCTGTCTTTTTAAGACATTTAATACATTTATCTGATCTCTGGTGTGACTGACTTCTCAGTAGGACTGAAATATTAATCACTTTTATGGCTTTAGGTTATTTATAATTTAAAATATAATTTAAAAGTTGATTAATAACTGTTGTATTGTCAAATATCAATAAATAAAATGGAGCTTAGGGGCAGCCAGCTGCAACTAAATGGCAGTTTATTAAAATATGTCCAGCATTCAAAGCCAGGCCTTCTAGGCTGAAATAAGAGGAAGTTATGATTTACAGAAAATAATAATAATTCGAATCAAATAAAGACACGTTTCTTCAACTTCGGTTGTGATTCATTTACTTCTAGACAGTCAGGAACAGCACTGTGTTTAATCTTTAACCTTAATCTTTAACCTCAATCCATCCATGCTACTGATAACCCATACCGTCCCGTCCTCTCATTCTGCCCATAGTGCCAGCCGTCTCTTGGCTCACTGATCAGCAGACTCAGGACGTCTCCAGGGAGGAAAGATAGCAGACAGGAGCCACTGCCTCCTATCCCTCCGGCTCCACCTCCTCCTTTTTCTCCTCTTTCTTATCCTGCAATTCCTTCAGCAGAATTCGGGGAATGGGGGAAAAGTGCCTCCACACGAGGGGGAGGAGAGAGAGGGAGAATCCGGGGAAGCGAAGAACCTGCAGGGGGAAATAGAAAGAGAGAAACATAGAGAGAGACATGGGGAGAGAAAGAGGGGTGGAGAGAGGGATGGAGAGAGAGAGAGAGAGAGAGACAGAGAGGTAGGCAGGCAGACAGACAGACAGATAGATTATGGTTTAGGGGAGAGAGAAAACTGTTATGAAAGGCGAACACTGAGAAAAAAAGACAGAGAGAAAAGAGAAAGAATGAAACTAAGAAATATATCTAGGTCTTACCAAAGATTCCGGTTCGTCCATCACTGGGTTGTCTTCTTGGCAAAGGCAGGGTAGAAGTCGCATAGAACTCAGTAGCTTTAAACAACAGAGGATTGTGGGATAGTGTAGAGATGGCGCCGCCCTGCTGGAGTGCAAAGGGCACAGGTGTGAGGGCACGGGAGAGGGGGGCACTGTGGGGAAGTGGGGGACTGTGTGGAGCGCATGGCGGAAGGCCCAGGCCCTGCAGGGATGCGGGGCTGAGAGAGAGAGAGACAGGAAGGCCAGAAGGTGGAGACTGTAGACTGGAAAGGGACTGAGCGGGGCTGGCGGAGGCACTGACACTGTGGGCGGGGCCGTTGGGGGAAGTGTGTTGGGGCGTGCTGGTGGCGGATGGTGCAGGTAAAGAGGGAGAGCTGGGGTCTGACAAGCCAGACTGACCACCTCTCTGCTGCTGCTGCTGAACGCGGCTGCTGGCCTCACCATTGAGCAAAGGGGGCACTTCCTGTACGGATAACCTCTGGAGGAGAAATAAAGGAGGTGACCATTCAGATTCATGTCATTCTTCATATCAAGCTGAATAACAACATTTGTATAATTATTATTACAAAATTTGAAGTGCATTAATGAAGACAGTATTTCCACTAGAGATAAGAAGAAATAAAACCAAACAATCATGTAATAGAAAGGCATACAGAAAAACAGTAAAATTGGGGCATAGTTGGCAATAAAGTGTGTCTCAGCTGAACTTGGGACACCACACCTGCTCCCCAGACTGGGCAGTTCCCAGTTTGGCATGTCGGAGGACCTCTGCTATCCCAGCAGCTCCAGAGCCCTGAGGGGCCGTGTGCCGCAGCAGGTTGAGTGCTCGCTCTGGGAGTTTGGTTGGATGGGAGCAGGACTGCTGCCATGATGACAACTTCTGGGACAGGAGCTCCCGCACCTGCGAGGAAACCAATCAGGAATTTGCTCTTGCAGTACATTACTATCCACAGGTCACTGTTTTAGTGGAATTACCCATCTGTAGATATTGTTTTAGTCTCAGATTTACAGTACTGATCCATCAGTCGGTTACTGTTTTTTTTAAGTTACAGTGTTGACTTAATCATAGAGACGGTCCATAGAGTACTGTTTCATTTCTGTAGTTTAATAGCAATTTTGATTTTGTATTGTGTTTGTCTTATTTCTAGAATGTTGAGTCAATTCTGAATATTGTATTACTTGCTTTATTCATTGCACTGACAGCTAGTATGTATTGCACTTGGTATGGTTTTTATAAAGAGACATGTCCATGTATTGCTGTGCTAGGGCCCTCATATAGCGCCCTAAATTGAGTGCCCTCCACGAGTATTGGCACCCTTGGTAAATACAAGCAAAGCACGCTATAAAAAATGTTTTGCTTATCTTTCATTCAAAACATTAACAAATAATGAACCTTTATTTGAAGTTTTTTTTTTTATCCTAAATGGTTCCATGAAATAAATGTGTGCCCCTTCGTGTAAAGCTTTGTACAACCTCTTTAAATCTATAATGCTTAATGAGACTACAGAATACATGGCATTTGACAATTACTCCAGATTATGAGTTAAATCCTTTCTTTCAGATTATCACATATGTTTTACGTGGGCTTTAGGTAAGGGGCTGGGATATCCCAGGCAAACCCTTAGTTTGTGGGGGGCAATGTAGTTAGCAAGCTGTTTTATACCTTGCAGTGGTTGTTGTAGTTGTTTCTGAGAAGTTTTGTAGTTTTGTACCTTGCTGTGGTAGTTGATTAGCAACTTGGTGACAGAACACTGGCGATCCACCAAGAAGCAGTATCTCCGTCTTTCCTCCGTCAGAGCAGAGCGGTAACCTACGGCAACAAGCGTGTCCAACTCCGTCTGCCTACGACTCATTAGCTCTACAAACTGAGAGAGAGAGAGAGAGAGAGAGATTCATACACACATACTCACCATCACCAACAGACATTCTTTTGTGTGTGTTTAATTGCTTTTTTAAATGGAAAATTTTCACCATATTTTTTTTTATAATTTTAACTTTAAAATTTAAATTGTCTTTGTAATTTAAATTGTTAGTGTAACAAAGTCATTTAGAGTGGTCTGATATAAAATCAGACATACAGAAACATACAGATTCAGAAATGTTCACATGAACCAGAGAAGCAAAGAGTTTAATATTTAAAAGAGCCTCAAAATGCTAAACGTCACACCTAACAGAAATTAGACGAAATTGTTATGAATACACTGTCTACTACATGACATAATGTTTTACACCTACTTAGCGATAAGCCTTTACCTAAAATTTGATATTGGTACGTGCAGGACACTGAAAGGAAATAAAATAGACCCCCAAAAATCCGATGTGGCTCTAGTTTACCTTTATTAACATAACATATATGTTCAGGATACATTCACAATACATAAGTTCACTTTGATAGTAAATTAATAGTATTTGTGTTGTGAGCCCAGGTTCATGTCACCATCCCTACAAAGTCAATATATATCAAATGTCTTTGTTTACATTCATGACTGAATTCTGCTGCAGTTTTGATGGAATTCACTTTAATATCTCTCTCTCTCTCTTTCTCTCTCTATCTCTCTCTCTATCTCTATCTCTCTCTCTCTCTCTCTCTCTCTCTCTCTCTCTCTCTCTCACACACACACACACACACACACACACAAACAACTGCAATTAGTGGGGAAGACTTTTCTTCATGAAGAGCAACCAAAGGTCATCACATTATATTGTTCTTCAGTCAGCAGTCAGCATGCAAAGAGCTCATCTCTAAACAAAATATTTGCTGACATTTCCAAAAGCACACGATCACACAATCACATAAGCTCTCATTAACTCACAGCTCAGCTTGCAGATAAGCACCTTTATAATGTTAATAAGGTCTTACTCTAAATATGTTCTGAAGCATAGCTTTCTACACAATAAAAAAATGCACCTCATTCACCTCATTCCTGATGTCAGTCCAAGGTTCAGAACTATTGTATTTTACACACAAACTAACAAGCCCACACTTCATATTCATAAAAGTCACTATTTTGAGCAAAAAAGTAGTAAATGTATATGCTTACACATAACCTTGCACACACAAATACCAATTTACTCTTGGATAGAATGTAGAGAATGTAAAACCTGTTCACTAATGCTTCTCAGGCTGTTTCCAAAGGCTTAGTTAATCATATTCACCCTCCTTTCGTTCCCATGGTCTTTACCAAGACAATGTATAGTACTGTTCAAAAAAGTCTTGAGCCATCACTCATTTCTTTATAGTTTGTTTCCAAAGGACTTTCAGTCCAGTTTCAGCGGATTTTTTTTGTTTGTTAAGCCACATAGTGACCTACATAATTAAGCACAACAAGACCATCTTATTTAAATCCTGAACCAATACATACTTCACAAGGACATTTTAAACAAGCGGTCCACTTTGTGAGCAAATTACAGACTATAGCCCAGATATTAATGCACAGTCAGTCACCCTCTGTCTTATTCATCATTGGCCAGTTTCTGACCAGATATTGTTCATGGGATGGACTATTCTTAATGGAGCAGTGACACTTGTGGTAGAGGCATGGTTATGGGTTCTGGTATGACTGTATCAGCCATAGTCGTGTTGCTGGGGTCCATGTTATTGCTAGGGTGTGATGGTTCCATCCACCACAATATATAGCCCTGGGGTCAGATACAGCCTATTTATTAAGAGCTAGAGGACGACTAAAACAAACTCTACCTATAAAAAGGTAAGGTGGCCCTTCATTAGAGAGCAGGAGCAAGCCAGACACGTTTTACCTGCATTTCTCTGTCTCCATATTTATTTGGATGGCGACCGGCCTGGCTTTTCCTGCGCAACTTCTTCAGCTGTGATTGGCATCGCTCTATAGACTCCACCTTTGACTTGCGCTCGTTCTGATACTTCTTCAGGGTCGCCTGGAGAAAGATTCAATTGACTAATTTCAATTTCAACCAGAGGAGATATATCCATACCAGTGCCTTCCAACATTCAATATAATAAAGTATTCTGTTACAGTTTTGTATCTGTTCAAGGGAACACTGAGTGAAACTGCAATAAGAATTTCTCACTGTGAGGTATTTAATGTCCAGATCCAGCTTCTGCTCCAGCTGAGAGAGAAGTTCAGAATGAAATTGCTTCAGCTGGAATCAGACACACACGTAGACAGTCTTTCATTAGTGCATGAGCTGCCTCTCTTTCCATTAAGTATTTAATCTGATGTCTTGAATCCAAAAATAGACAGACGAATGGACTGTTCTCAGACTTCAAGAGGGCTATGCTGTGCTGCATACTGAAGTCGTACAGTCTCAGAAACTTATTTATGTGGTAATTCAGGCATGCCGATATCTCTGCTAATGGTTGACTTCCATTACTTCCATTACTTGTTATTTGGGATGCCCCAAACATGATTTCAATGGAAAATGCCAGTTTTATTTTCTTTATGGCAAATTTCCACTGACCAAATTGAATGTGTGGGGTAAATGAACATCGTAAACGCACTAGCATATTAGCCAAAGTCACAATAGAACTAAGATTATTTGTAATTTAAATGGCCGATACCTATATTAAAAATGAACTGCTCATTAAAATGATATACTAATGCATGTCATTACTTATACAAGCAGGTGATATTGTGATTGTGGCCTGAAATCTGCAGCAAGCGACATAGAAGTACATAGAAATGTAGTGTGAGAATATATTACTCTTAAACCATTGCACTTTTATTTACAGGTTAGTCTGCATTAAACATCCCATGAACTGTAGCTTTAGGCCTAATCCCTGACACTTCAGACTGGAAATCACATGCACTCACTCACCACATCTTCTAACTGCACTTGGATCTGTCTGTGAACTTCAGCCATCTGGAACAATGTGTCACCTGAATTGAATAGAAGAACAAACTGAAACAAATATGTTCCACAGCATAACGTTCATCTTGAAAATAAACATTATGGGAAAATATTCTCTACGTCTGTCGTCTTGCACAATTGCTGTTAGTCTCTCTCTCTCTACCCCAATGGCTCCTAGAGGCCCCCTCAGCATGTTAATTAGCTGGATCATGTGTTTTGGTTGCATTAAATACACTAAAGTGTGCATGGTGAGGGCATCCAGGAGCAGGGTTGGGAAACACTTCATTTTATCATTGGCCAACGGTCTACAGGACCGCTGCTGAGCAAATAATGCTGGGTAGTGAGCTGCTCTGAACATAGCAGCAAAAACTTCCTTAACCTGTTGTACAAGCACCACTGCTACTACCACTTCTTTGGATTCATAATAGTATCTCTTAGCTGTGACTGCTATACAGTATCTGAGCAATTCTGCAATCTGAAAGCGATAAATAATGAATGACATTCAAATATTGTAACAAAACACATAAGTGACAGTCTGTGATGGTAGACCTTTAAAGTAGAGCTACAAGTTAGGCGGACCATTTGAAGTGGCTAACGAGAGGAAAATGCAAAGTGGGAGTTTCAGTAGAACTTCAAGACATACAAGCACCTGGACGGAAGCTTTATTTCACTTGCTGTTCTCTCTGTTGTGAAAATAACATACAGCATGTACAATTGCCTTGCTAATGAATGAAAGGGTGTTCATACATATAATTTGTCTGCCTGTTGTTCTGGGTGTCGTCCTGCTGGGCAGTGTGTGTGATGGCCGTGTGTGTACCCCGCTGAACAACAAACTGAGTGTGGAGCCTGGCATGTCGCCCTCCCTCCCATTCTTGCTCTCCTTTCCTCTCTCTCCCTCCCTCTTTTCTTTTTCTCCCCCACCCCCGCTGTTTCCAACAGTACAATGCGATCATGTGGTGTTGTTAATCTTTCTCAACAAAGGCCTCTCTCTCTCACTCTCTCTCACTCTCTCTCTCTTTCTCTCTCTCTCTCTCTCTCTCTCTCTTTCTCTCTCTTTCTGACTCTCTCTCTCACACTCGCTCTCACTCTCTTTCTCACTCTCTCTCTCTTTCTCTGTCTTTCTGACTCTCTCTCTGTCTTTCTGACCCACTCTCTCTCTCTCTTTGTCTTTCTGACTCTCTCTCTCTCTCTCTCTCTCTCTCTCTCTCTCTTACTCTCTCTCTCTCTCTTTCTCACTCTCTCTTTCTCTTTCCCTTACTCTTTCTCACACACTCTGTCTCTCCTCTCGTTTTCCCTGCAGCTTTTTATTACACACTTGTCTTTCAGTCTCTCTTCTTGTCTTTTCTTCCTTCTTTTCCACTGCCAGGTGTCCCTTCTCTCAACTTCCGTCACTCTTCCCTTCTTTCCCATGTCATGCTTCTCGTCAAACTCTCTCTCTCTCTCTCTCTCTCTCTCTCTCTCTGTTTCTCACCGAGTTCTTTGGATCCTTGGCTGTCACTGGCCAGCTCCCCTAGTTTGACTAATGCATCAAAGTATCCCTTAGCTGCGACGGTTACTCCTGTACAGAGAGAAAGAGAGAGAGAGAGAGAGTAAGAGGATAATACTAGTTTCAAATGGAAATTGTTCACCAGCATATCATGTGATTAGGATGTAACGCTCTTTTATTCACACAATGATTTACTCAGATTGAGTCATGAGGCTTTGAAACGCTTGTTTAGTGTAAATCGGGAGAGCTGCTCTCGCACAGACTGTGTATTGGCTTCAGTATAAATGAAAATGAACCAGAACAGTAATGACTCACCAGTTAGAGCTTTCTCATAGTGCTTTCCCATGGTGACAAAGTTTTTCAGACTGGGGTTAAACTGATCCAGGATACCCTGAACACAGCACACACACACACCCTCAGATACAATCCAGTTCAGTTTTATCTGCACCAGACATTATCCCAAAGTAGTTTTCCTGAAATACAGGACCAGGCCCCTAATAACCGATCTGGTCAGGAAAAACTCCTATAAAAAACAACAAAAGGAACCAAAAGAGGGAAACCCAGCTACCCCTGGGCCAAACTGGATAGCGGAGATAGAGAAGAGAGAGTTTACAAGTTTAAACAGAGGCACTGGCATCAAACAGAGTAAACACAAGACATCACTCATGATGTAAAGTTAAACATCCAGGTGACTTTGTGGGACTCGTACATAGACATAGATATAATTGTGTGGAATGTAAGTTTAATATGCATGTAAGTGAAGATTCAGGCTTTTAAAACATGCACTCGTGCACTAATTAGCACTTAGATCTCCATGGACTGGTACTAGCAAAACGTTTCACTTTTTTCTTATTTATGAATAAAGTGATGACTACTTTATGAATAAAGTAAAGCTCTATTTACCTTATAGACGTTTTCTGTCATCTTGTTGACCTCGTCAGATCGTGACATTGTGCCGCTCAGCCTCTATCCCTCAGAAAACAGCTCTAAATGTTAGGATAACAGCACACACACCTGCAGAGAGAGAGAGAGAGAGAGAGAGAGATATCTTATCCTTGATGATCTTATCCTTGAGCCTTGATGTCTAGACGAACAGAAAAGGTCCAAAATTTCTCAGAAAAAAACTTTTACTCTGAATTCCATACACAATTGGGTTTTTTAATCCTTGCAGACAGGATACAGATGAGAGAACGATGATTATGATTTACACCTGTAAAAAGGATAAATGGCATTATTGACATTTTGATGCTGTGTACGGGTGACACTTTGGTTGTAGACTGGTTGTTCACTTCTGTTTGATAGCATTTACAAAAAGTTTTATTTACCATTTTATACAATTAATTCATTCATGCAATAGATTTCTTGTACTCCCTTGTTACTATTTTAATAACCTCACTTTTAAGCAGGCGTATCACTGTAGAACATGACTACCTAAGGCAGCATGAATACAACTCGTCATTCGAGTTGTGTCATTCGATTTTAAATTCATAATCTTCATTTGCTAAAGTTATACAGAACAACCACTGCTTATCTGCTAGCTTGGAACAGGGAGAACATCATGAGGAACATATTTACTTCCGTTTCTCATGAGTCCTTGGCTCAGGTTGAGAAGTCAATATAAGACAGTGTGTCTTGAATCTGTCATGTCAAGTTGAATGTGTCATAGTTCCATGGAAGAAAACAGTGTGTTTGAGTATCTGGGCAAGTGTCAGAGCACTGAACAAACAAGCATGTGCTCTACAGAGCTTCCCCTTGGACAGAGCAGTCGAGGCTGGCAGGCAGGGAGAGGAATTCCAGTCAGGATTACTCTTTCAGACACAGCCCCACCTCCAATCTCCCCCCAAAACCTCTCCTACATTCTGCTGTTATTGCAGGGAGATTAGGCGGAAAACTTTAGCCCATATCAAGTGATGGAGCGCGACACTAAGAAAACATTCTCACCACTCTGATCTTTCTGCTTGTCTGTCCTTGTGCTTCTGTCAACTTCCATCACTCGTTATGTGAAACTTTCATCTCTCATCATGTCCTTCTCTTTTTTCCTTCATTCTCACTGCCTTATCCTGTGTTGACTTGGAGAACTAATAACCCCTCACACTTTTTCATATCGTCAAAAGTTTGGACACAGGTGACTAATGTGGATGAGGTGTCTCCTCATGAAGCTGCTTGAGAAGAGGAAGGGAGTTTCAGGGAGCTTTAAACTGTCCTCTACAAAATAATAACCAATCTTATGATTAGTTTTGACTGAATGTGTTGGGTCTAATTTACAAACACTTCATGAACAAAAGTATTGGGACGCCAGACCATTACAACAGAAACTTTAATGACATAAAATACATAGAGTTTAATACGGAGTTGGGCTCTCATTGCAGCTATAACAACTTCCATTCTTTGATAGCTTTCCAGATTTTGGAGTTTCTGTGGGAATTTGTGTCCTTTCGTTTTGTAGAGCATTTATGAGTTCAGGCAATGATGTTGGAAGATAAGGCATGGCTCAAAATACTTGCTCCAGTTCATCACAAAGGTTTTGGATGGGTTTGAGGTCAGGGCTGTGTGGGCCAGTCAAGTTCTTCCACACTAAACTCATCCAGCCATGTCTTAATGGACCTTGCTTTGTGCACTGGGGCACAGTCCTGCTGAAATAGAAAAGGTTCTTCCCCAAACTGTGCACTAAGATGGAAGCATAGAGTTGTCCAAAATGTATTGGTATGCTGAAGCATTAAGATTACCCTTAACTGGAAGTAAGGGGCCTAACCAAAACCCAGAAAAACAGGTGTGTCCCATTACTTCTCTCCATACAGTGTACTGATATATCAACCCTACACTCTTTTGGGTTTTATTTATGATCAGAAATGCTTGATTATGATTCTATTGGTCGGGCAGAAGGATTTAATATAGAATGTATATTATATGTGTTTGTTCCTTTTCTCTGTGCATAACCTTTATATAAAAGTAGAAGCATAATAACACATGTAAAAAAAAATTAAATCGTTAGAAACCACAACACACTTTTCTAAACCAGTTTTTCATGCTGATTTCAGATCTGCTGCTCAGTTTTTTTCAGTTACATCAACTTTTTGAATTATGAGTAACATTAGATTTACAACAGACCGATAAAGTATTTGTTTAAATATTTTCAGTGTGAAGTCAGACAGGCGGACACTGTGGCATAGATATAATGATCAGTGTCAGTCAGCTACCACTGCACCATATGACTATTATATACTAATTATACTAACTATCATGCAATAAATAACTAGCTTCATCACAAAAACTGTAAGTGCGGGAAAAACTAAACAAAGATTTAAATCAGCATGAAAATCCCACATAAACTTATCTCCCATGATTTTGACATGTTGACCTGTGTAATCATATTGATGCTCCTTTTGTGTTATTTTCTTAGTGACTCTTAGTGATTCCTGTTATTTCATTATTTTCATTATTGATTTTTTATAATTAATAATGTTGAAAAAACAATAAATAAAGACAAACCCTTTGTAAGTTGATGCTCAAAACTGGGAAAATAAAATTATCTTCAGTTTAGTCAGTATTAAAATCTGAATCCCCCAGGGCAATTCATGTGTTGAAAAATAAAAATGTTCTGTTAAACTGAACTGGTATCTTGTGAATCTAGGCTGTGTTGAGTGCTTATACAGATGTTGTATAGATGCACCTAATGTGCAGTAATTCAGTTAAATAGTTGACGTGGATTTAAGCTGTTTTTCAGGTAAGAAACAGTTGTGGACTACTTAAGCATTGATGTACGTTGCTCTGGATAAGAGAGTCAGCTAAATGCCGTAAATGTAAATGCATTAAAGTGTGCATTAAAGTATGTGTACTGTACTGCCCATTTGTGCTGCCCTTTTTTCATAAGATTGTCTTTAATATCTAACTTATGTGACCACTGTACTGTGGCCAGTTTGAGCTCAAATATATTTTTACTACTATGTCTCGCTACATTCATGTTTCAAAAAATGTGTTTGGGAGTGCAGTCCCAAGACAAATGTATTTATATTTGTTTATATTTATAACTCTAACACACTGAATTTGATGTAAAAACTATGAAGGCAAAGCGCAGCATATAAGATTTTATGTTAGATTATGTACATCTATGGTTCAAAGCAAACAAACAAACTCTTTTCAGTCTGTTATAGTTGTCTCTCAAAAAGAGGACTAAAGAGTTAACCAAAGGCCAAATCCAACAAAACGGCTCAAAACTCAGTGGACGACTCTTCATCTTGCTGTTGGACAACAACCCGAGTTATTCAGGACCGAAAAAGGGGGAAATTCTTGAGTGGATACCCAGCCCTGACCTGAATGAACAGTTACTGACAAAACTGCATGTAAAAGGCTGCATTACAGAGCTGGCAGCACATCACTGGGGAAGATCCCCAGCAACAAGTGATGTCTGTGGGTCACCAGCTAGAAAGGATTCCCAGTATCAGATTGGTGCCATCTTTACACTTTTACTGAAAACGGTTTTATAAAGTGTCAAAAGTGTTCTTTGATTTGTAACATTTCTTCTGCTTCACAGATTTAAAAAAGCTCTATTTAAGTTCAGGTTTTCCAAAACAACACTTTAACCGGGCAAAGAAACATTCATTCAATCAAATGGTTTTTTGAGCGTTCACGTAGAACCATTGCCTTCATTAAAGAACCCTTTTTTACAATGTGGCTTTAGTATATTTTAACCAAAAGAGTACTTTACAGGAGAAGGAGAAAATCTTCATAACTTTTAGTTTCAGTGAATGTAATGATATGTTTTTAAAGTCATTTTGAGTAAAGAGAACGTTCTGATGTATGTTGAAATTTGAATGGCAGCGGTATTTTTAAATAATTTTAAAAATGATGTATAATTCCTCAATATAAGTGCTCAAGGGCCTGCAGCATCATACACAGAATTGTAAATAGAAACAGCTTTCAGTACAGATATGCCCAAAAAATGAGAATACATACATACATATATATATAATGTAATGTAGTATAATGTAATATGTACTGTGGGAACAGAAATATTTAGACACAGACATGACAAAAATTCAGCAGGCAAAGCAGGTTCCTCCTGTTCCCACAATAAAGCACCTGTTGATCTAGAAAATGATTTAATTCTGAGTGTGTGAAGTGTGTGTAGTGCTTTACCTTTTCTGTGCTCATCAGAGATCTCCACGCAGGATCTTCTAGGTGCTGCCTTTCAAACTCTTTGTGAAAAAGGTTACAGTTTCTCTTCCTCGGCCACTCCACTTTGCCCCACTGTTGCTTTTCGCCTCCGATTGTGGGGGGTAGTAAAATCCCTGCACTGTGCTAAATCTCCCCCTCTCCCCCTCTGAATGCCCCCTGTCTCCCCCCAGCCTCACTCTCACGAATCGAGGTCAGAGATGTGGTGCAGTTCAATGCTGCAGCTCATTGCTGACCACATTCAACTCACAGCCCTCCTCTATACAAACCCCAAAATAAAATAGCAGTGACACAGTGAATTCTTCCCCTCACTTTGCATGGATTTACTCAGTGTAGACTCCTTCTGGGCTCCAGGCTAGTGCCTTACTTGTACTCCCCCTCTCTCTCAGACAATGTCTTCCCTCTCTCTCACTTGCTCTCCATCCCTCCCTCTCTCACTCACTCTCTTGCTCTCTCTCACTCGGAATGAATAACAATGAGGTAACGGGACTGGGCTCTGAATAGCACTGAGGCGGAGAAGAATGATTAAAGAACTCCATACCACCGCCACTGGCTGCCACATCTACTACCCATCCAGACTCTTAAACGACAGTTGCAATGGGTTTTCTCAAAAAACACACATTTTATTAAAAATACGTTGTTGTTTTATACATTTGTTTGTTTGTTTGCTCATTTGAGAGCACAAGAAGACACCCAACTGGCTTCCATAGGCCATGGAACAAGGCAGCAAAATTGCTTTTGGAAACTTTAATATACTGCTAATGCGGCAATGCAATATTCTCCAAGAGTGGTGCTATTATCTACATCTTATGCTTAGACCTAATAAAGAACGGAATGCATGTAATTTAACTTGTCTATGTCTGTGACATTTTTACTGCTTTAAGCTAATTTAAATGTTGTGGGAAGTATTCATTATGTTCACATTACATTCTTTGGATCCTGAAAGTTTAAAAAAAGGATGAACAAAATAAAAAAAATAAAATTAGATTACACTCTTCAAAATGTCCACAACTGGAGTGTGGTTGGACCCTTTAGAAGACACATTTCTTCAATATTCTTGGAAAAATGTGTCTTGTATCATCATCACCTTGAATTTGTCTCCTGACTTGACTACATCATATTTCCCAGTGATTACATGTTTTACTTTCCTCACCATTACCCCACCTGCCATTGTGAAAAATGTCCATCCTGGTATCTTGTTTCACTATTAATTATGCCACAGGGCAGAAAGAAAATGCATTAAAAATTCCCATTCACACGGATTCTTTTAATCCATATTAGGTAAGTATGTTGTAAAAACATTTGTTTGTTAATCTACAGTACTGTGCAAAAACCGAGGCCACCCTTTAATTTATTTCCAATCAAAACCATCCGTGAGTTATTAATTATTAATTCATCAGCATTAGACCAACAGTTCTATTTACTTATGGAAATGATACAGAAGCTACCAACTAAAAAAAAATATCAAACCCATCATTATTTAATTTGTTCACTCTTTACTTTTGTGCACCCTACTGCTCCTTTAACTCTTCTATCCTTCAGGCCTTCAACTCACCTAGTTTCATCCATGTCCTCACAAAAAAAAACTGCTGCCAAAGCAACCCCTGGCACCATTTTCCCTTTCAAAGTGATGCTAACATTCACACAAGAACCTATACAAACACACAGCTGCCTCACACCACTATTAACGATTACATTTCTGAGAATATTAGATAGACGACAATCCACATGCATAAGGATGGGGAATATTAAAAGATATTAAGCTAAATAAATAGAATTAGGACAACTGGTTCTCCTAACACCCATGTCAGACCTGGCAGACCACCAAAACTATCATCATCAGATAAACATCATTTTAACATCCACTTTTGCTCTAGTTCTGAAAAAAAATCCACCGATGTTTCTGTGTGTCCTTCCACTGAGCAGAGCTGACTCAACACTGTGGGTCTATAAGATTGTGTAACTGTTCAACAAGTGATTACTGAGAAACAGAAACTTGCACCGAGAAGAGTATTTACTCTAGAAAACTGAAAACTGGGCATCAGAGATGTAGAGAGGTATTATGTAGTGATGAGTGTAAAAGTGCAATCAGTATCATGCTTGGACTATGAGAATTATAACTTTTGTCAAATGTGTTAATGCCGTAATAAAAGTTGTAAAAATATAGTACATATGTCCTTAATACAATACCTTATAGGTCTAAATGATGCCTTTAAGGGAAAGGATAATCTTGTGCTAAATGTTTGCACTGAATTGCATCAAAGCAGATCAAAGTTATTTTTGGAGAAATTATTTTAAAACACGTTAAAATTATTTATGTTTTAAAATCTGTTTAAATCATTTATGTCCATGTAATTATGTAATTTGATGGGATTCACTGAGAGAGATGGTTGTAAATGAAGATTAGACAGAGCATTAATAAGAATTTGTGAATGTAAAACATGAGAAGATCATGCGAAAATTAAAACCTCAAACAAGCTGCATCCTGTGTGAATGCCAATGGTTTTGTTTTGCTGAGCATTCAGGGCAGCAATCTCAGACAATAGGGAAACCCTGGAGTGATATTAATGGAAAATTAAAAGCCTCTGTTGACGCAAAACAGTCCAAAAGATCATTGTGCAAATGAGAAAATATGGTTTTATACATTCTTCAGAAGTGCATCTCTCTCTCTCATTTCCTCTTTACAAATAATAGATGGCTTAATGTGCTCTCCTTTATTTATCTGACACATGGGACCTTTGAACACTCCACCTACAAGGTCTCAGCCCTTTCACTGAGTAGACAGAAGCAGAGAGGTCAGTGTGTCAGCGCTAATACTATTCTTTCTATCACTGACCCTATGCTGGCAAACCAAACTAAACACAAGACAAACTCATCTAATGAAGAGCTGCAGTCTCTAGCAAACATAAATTACCTCTAATGAGTAACACATACCCCATATCTGAATGCACATTTACATTATAAAAGTGGAGAAGTGACCCGATTTCATATTATGTGCTATTTTGTACTGAGATTTCTGACATAATTCTTTTCACAGCGTTTTGAGCTCAGGCAAACATCTTAAATATGCCGTCTTTAAACCAGCTAGTCTCAGCTCTGCTTAAACACTCCTGATTGAACACGGTTTAGAAAGGGTGTTTGAACAAAGGTACTACCAGACTGCTGGACACACGAGGAATCCCTGATTTCTACTGCCTGCGATAATAGGTCACTCAGGGAAACCTCAGGGAAATGAGTTTATAGTGATGCCCCCCTCAGGTTGTGGATGGGAAAGGCAGCACCAGTGTATTAACCTGTAGCATTTCTCTTCCACCACTAGAGGTAGGTGCTTACTCCAGTGGTTTGTAGATCTGTGGTGTCTGTATTCAGAATGTCTTCTGATATGTTACTGTTTCAAATTAAAATATCAAGCCTTCAGCTGACTAAAATAAAAAATGACATATAAACATCTGCAGATCCAGCAGCATATCTGCAGTGTATTATATATCAATATATCTGCAATATATAACCGTTGTTAAACTTATTAATGTTAGATCACATAAGGCAATTAAGGTATGAGTGCTTTCTCCTCTGACAGGTACTAGTTTTATAATGTGTGATGAATCTGAGTCTGTAAATCTGCCTGGATTGATCATTGTTTTAGTTTTATACAGTCATGTATTTACCTGCAACTGAATAAGACTGAGCAGCTGGCGAACTAGTGGTTAGGGAATTGCCCCTGTGATCAGATAGTTGTGGGTTTGAATCCCAAGACTGCCCGTAGCACCACTAAGTTACCCTTGAGCTAGTACCGTCCCCACACACTACTCCCCAGGTGCTGCATTGCTGGCTTCCCATTGCTTCACTCTCTGAACTGGTTACACATAGAGAAAGAAGTTCATGCTGTATGCTGTGGAGTGACAATTTCTATAAGACTACAAAAAAACTTCGGAACTATCACTTTTTTATTGGCGTGGAACAAAAAAATGCTCATAAAAAATTTATAAAAACAACTTTCTTTCTGTGATACTGAAACATCACTGATTTGTGTGTCTGCCCTTCCAGTAGTAAATCTCTTTAGTGCTTCTTACTTCCTCTCACACTTTCCTGTATTAGTGACTGACGCACACAGACTATTGGACTATGACCAAAGACAGGTTATACAGGCCAGGTATACTATATACTATATATCTTAAACTACAAACAAAAACATAGTTTAATGAGTGCTGGTCAACAGATCAGACTAATTTGTCGGTGTTCAAAACTGAACAAAAATATTTATTTACAGTGCACTGGTGAATTGATATGGCCACAATGGCCTGTGTAAAGCTCATATTTTCAGGAAACGACCAAGGGTGGCAATATGATGAAGGGCAGTTTATGTGGTATATAGTCAACTCTGTAAAATGGCATACAACATAAACCCATTTAATGCTTAAATTAGAGTCTGGATTAGGTAAGAATTGTAACCAGTTGATTTAATTGTAAGTTGTGTGCAAAAGTTTAAAGATTCTAGGTTTTTAAAAAATGGTTTTATTTTGTTGGTTTGCTAAATAAAATATGTATCTTCTACAGCAATTTCGGGGCAAAATTCATATCAATTGTTTAAAAGAAAACACAAAATACAATTTTGCACAAGGCAATAAAATAAAAATAAAATATTATATTGAACAGTTAAACAATATTGTTCAAGTGTGGTCTCTGAAGAGAAGAGTTCAACTTAATATGTATTTTTATGCATATTTGGGTGATCTGCTCTCTTTGATTAATGGACGACTTGAAAGGAAACACTTGATTCTTAGTCTAGGTGATACAGTGGCCAGAGAATAGAGGCTAATAGGAAACATGCCATAGTATGATTCGTCTGCGAGTCCTCCTCTGTACCATAACAACCCACACTGCTCCAATTGGAACTGTTCCAGAGTTAATTGTGTTTAATTGTATTTCCATGTCTGAGTCACTTTGCAGCTTTGTACGATGGCACTGCTCTTTCTCCTTGACGCTGATGTGAGATTAGAGCTAAAAATTCCTAGAAGTTGTTTGTGTCACACACAACGGCAGACAGGAAAATGTTACTGCTTCCGGACAAAAGGGCATTTGGTTGTGCACAAGTTAGGAATGAATACAGCTTCGCTATACTGTTTTACAGACTTGTGGTATGACTGCAAATGCCTGACACACATTAATTAAATCTTTACACACATGATATGGAGGCACCTCTCCTGATTATTGACTTGAGATGTTTCTGTCACACCATTTCCTGTCAGGTGTTAAAAATCAAACACAGTAGTGCAGCCTCCATAGACAAACAGTGGCTTTTGAATGGGTCTTACTGAAGAGCTTAGTGATTTAAATATGGCAAAGTGAAAGGATGCCATGAATCAGTTTGTGATGTTTCTGCCTTTGAATATCTGCTTCAAAAACTGTATGTACTATTTTTGTGAAACAAGAGTGTCTAGGAGCAACAACTGCTCACCCATGAAGCTGTAGACCAGTAAATAAACGAGGAAAGTAAAGTTTTGTGTGGGGCTGGGAGTTAGGGACTGGGCAGGAACTATAGTTACAGTGAAAGGGAAAGTAAGCTCATTTAAGTGTGCAATGGTCATGTGTGCAAGTGATTGTGGGGCGGTGGCTAAATTCTCTTTGAGAGAAGTCCGAAGGACTGAGAATATGATGACAATTACCAGCAGTCAAAAAGAACTTTTCATATGCAAAATGTCACAAACTGGCATTTAGCTACCATTTCAGATGTGTTTATTCTGTTTATTTACTTTAAAGAGACCAATAGCAAAAACTATAACAAATCACAAATCTGGTAAGAGGACAAACAGCTCATGAAATAAAATTCCAGAATGATGCAAAGTCTGTCATACAACTGCAGGATTTGAGGAAAAAGAATCCAACTTCAGTAGGATTGCTCTTATAAAGGGTTTATAATTAGTTTAAAATGCATTTATTAATGCTTCACACGCACCTTGAAAATGAGTAAGCATTAATAGCACACACATAATAAAGGTAACAGTGACCTGTAGCTGATAAAAAACACTGCTACCCCTTAGATTTTTCTGGTTACTAATCTCATTTATCCTCTCCATCAGTCAATATTTTTCAGTCAATATTGCCAGATATACGCGCTCATCTGTCACAACTCACAGATGCACTTATTATTTGAGTTATGAATGCTCCTGAAGGATTTTTAAGCTTTATGATCTAATTACTAACTGGCAATAACATATTTAAATCAGTTATATGCCAAAATAAGGTCTTATTTGTAAAGTAGAACCAACAATATAAAATGATCATCAATGGTATATGGACAGAATTCATGGGAAGCAATTATTTTAAATCATTAGGAAATATTAGGAGTGGAAGGCAGGATCGTTTTATCAAGCAATACTTCACTTGGTTGTTCAGTGTAGAAATTTAGATGTGAATGTAGCACTACTCCATTCATTCCTACTTAGTTACTGCATAGCGGTCTATGCAACAGTATTGAAAAAGTTTGCTATAAATGTATGATAGCTGTTTATATGAGCTATTCTTTTCAACAGCCTTTGTATAATGATATGCACTTTAACACTCTTTCTGTAGTTTAATCAGTCCAGTGAGCTATCATTCGATAGGGTAATTCAACGTGCAATGATACATATGTGACCTGATCTGGCAAAATGACTCACAGGGACTCACAGTGAAAATTAAATAGACGAGAAAGTGAGCTTTCAAATAATATCTTGGTTTAAGATACAGGTTTAAAAGCTGTATCTTAAACGGTTGTCAAGTTACAGTCATTTGAATTATGGTAGGACAGCCCCATTTTCCAACTGAAAAACTGAGAAAATCGTTTTTGTCAGTTTTTTGTTGATATCTTTAACAATCCATAGCATGCAAAGAGCTGCATTCAGTATTCAACAACATTTTACTACAGGCATTTAGATAATTTAATATACATTAAATCAAACTGAAGACACATCACTAGATCCAAAGAACTCATTGACCAACTTGATTCAGTCTCGCTGGCCAGCAGCAGAGCGCAGATTTGAGACGTCCACTGAGTTTAAGCATTAGCTATTTTACATTATTTTGACAATGACATTATACCAAACAGCAATCACATAACATGACACACTTCACTCTAAACAACTTCGATGATGTTGACCCAAAATACAAATGTTAAACCCGATCTTTGTGAGGAGATATATTCTGAAATAAACGCTAGCATTAGGCTACACAGAACACTGCTAATCTGTCGAGGGGTGGGCGGACCCAAGACTGAACAGGGCTTCCTATTGGCAACTGAAAATGTTTTGTTGAGATGGTGACGTTTCAGAGGAGAGGCGAAAAGAGCACTTATTTTGGACATTCTTTTGTAAGATTTAACTCCGATTAAATAGCCATTGAAGTACATTTTCGCAATTATTTCTATGATGAAACTTTGAGAGATTACTTTTGAAGACCTTTTCTTTCATATAAGACCAAAAAAGAAAAATCAATATTTTTGATGTTTTTCAACATAATCGGCCCATATCTCAAAAAATAGAACATCGACTTCCGACTAATTGCGGCAGATCGGGTCACATATGTTGTAATAATTCATTACATTAAAAAAACACATTTTTGTCTGTACATGACTTTTGAAATACATTCTTCAGTGAAAGTGACCATTTGTCATACGTGAACAGCACGAAATTCAACCTCTGCATTTAACCCATTCACCAAGTGAAGCA
>JBBPDH010000007.1:17287786-17310390 GCA_037974565.1 Clupeocharax schoutedeni
ACGAGGACAGATACCATGACAACGAGGCCGCTGGGCATGGCTATCCAAGGATGCCCTACCACAGCGGGCAGAGCAAGCTGGATGCAGTGCTGAACCACCTCACACACAGACTCTCAGAGACAGGTGGACTAACACACTGTCACACATACATGTACACATAAGATAAGACACAGGGCTGGGACTAGAACTCCTCAGCCCTGTGTAAAAAGAGTAATTAAATTGTGCATCAATGTGTTCCTTGCCGAAGCCCAGTATTATTTATAGTTATGATCAGAAACCTGATTTTTGCTCAATCAGTCCTTCATTGAATTAAATAAGGAGCTTTTGATTGAATTTTACAAAACGGCAAGAGGAATCGAGGATAAATCTGGAACCAAACCTATGTTCTCTTTTTACAAACAAATCTTGCCATTTTTCTTATTCGTTTGCAGCTATTCTAATGTTAACTTTGTTAGCAGAAAGACATCACATGCTGAGAAAAATGGCTGTAAACTATTTGTATAAAAGACTTTTGCATAGTCCTGTGTAATGGTATTACAGTTTAAGTGACTACCTCAGAGGTACATAGCTACAAAGTATGAAAAAATCTATTGCAAGTTACTAAATACTTCTCTTAAAAATGTATAAGATGTAATGATTTACTGTAACCTCTACAAAGTCATAGTAATATTTTACAAGTTTTTGACAAGGGAGTTTTTTGACTAATGCTGTTGGAAAACATGTTAAAGAAACTAAACATGTTAGTTTCCCTAGTCATATTTATTTAATTTATTTTAGAAATGCTTATCATAATCATGGTGAAATTTGCCTTTACATGAAGTCATAGTGATTTTCTAAAATGAGGCCACACATTTTCATCCCTAAAAGTGCTGTTCATAACAAGGCTAGTTCTAGGGCTCCCTTATGCAGAATGGAAGAAATGTGGGTGTTGTCCATTGCATAGCCATTCAAAATGAATTACACACAAGCCCAATGACACTGAAATGACTAGTCAGGGTTATTCTGAGCTCAGCAGCTGATTTATTTTTTCTTCCTTCAGGCTCCAGGAAAAAGAGCAAGGTTTCAGGAGGTTTTCAAATTGGCTTCCCCATGCGCACCAACTACATGTATGGAAGGGTGAAGAGAACACTGATGCATGAGATTTTCGCTCTAACGCTGTGTCTGTGGATGAAGGGAGGAGCCGGTCCGGGCCTTGGAACTCCATTCTCATACTCAGTCCCAGGACAGGCCAACGAACTGGTGCTGATAGAGTGGGGGAACAATCCAATGGAGCTGCTGATTAACGACAGGGTGAGACAGCAAAAAAGAACCACAAGCTCCACAAATTACAGAGAGAGAAAGACAAGGAAAAGAGAAGAATAGAGAAGGTGAAAGAAAAGCAGAATAAGAAAAAGAAAAAGGAAGAGAAAGTCAGAGAGAGAAGAAAGAAAGAGAAAGAAAATAGAGAAACTTAAGAGTGGGAGAGAGAATGTGTGCGCGCGTGTGTTTGTGTGTGTGTGTGTGTGTGTACAAGAATATGTTTATTGTATATCATGTGTAAACGTAACAAGTGTGCACTGTGTGTGTGTATGTGTGTGTAGGCCGTGACCTTACCACTCTCACTGAGTGATGAGAAATGGCACCATGTGTGTGTGACGTGGTCGACGAGAGATGGACTGTGGGAGGCGTATCAGGATGGAGTGAAGAGAGGATCTGGAGAAAACCTCTCAGCTTGGCACCCAATCAAACCTGGTGGAGTGTTCATACTGGGACAGGAACAGGTAACACACACCCACACACACCCACACAAGCTTGTATCAATACAATAGGGTAATAATTTTCCTGGCTAACCCCAATCTTTACCTCCGCGACCATAACAGAAATTGTTTTACCTTTTTCATACATAACAACTGAACAAAAATGCAACTTTTGTCAAATCGCTTCACAAAGTCAGGACCAGCTAACGGGTAACTTTCTCTCTCAGGACACACTGGGTGGACGTTTTGATGCCACACAGGCATTTGTGGGTGAGATCTCAGACCTGCATCTGTGGTCGCATGTTCTCACACCGCATGACATCTACAGCCTGGCGTCCTGTGGGGGTCACATGACAGGAGACATCATTGCCTGGACGGAGTCGGCAGTGGAGCTGCACGGCGGCGTCACCAAGTACCCCTTCGACCCTTGCCACTGAGGGCAAGGAGAACGACCTGATTAAATAAAGACAAAAATGACTAGTATTCCAGAGCTTAAACTGCTGGGCTTACGATGCGTTAAGAAACATATTAAAGCACCAACCGAATATGGTGACAAAACCGAATATGGTGACAAAACCGAGTATGAGTGGCCGAAACACAACACACCTCAGTGTTCCCATTTCAAGGAAATGGCCTTCTGCAACATTAACCTACATGACCTTCACCCAGCCAGGGAGAGTGCGGTGACGCCAGCCGCATTCACAAACACAGCCACACTCACACACAAGGACGGTTAAGTGCCTGGGCACATTGGCAGCAGTCAGGACAAAAGGCCAGAGTATAAGAAACTGTGTTTTGCTTTCCTGGTGAACCTGGCAACCTTCCTATGATACACTGCCAACATCGACCTTCAGTACCCACCCTCATTCCCACAGCACCAGTCAAAAGGCTGGACATGCTATTTTTTGTTTTTGAAATAAATTAATCCACTATGTGTACTTGCCTTATAAACAGTTTGAGCATTAAGCATTAGCCTTCAGATCAAAACTTCTAATATTATGAAAAAAATGGGTTCAATCAATCATGTCCAAACTTTTCACTGGTACTGTATCAGTGTGTTCATGTTTTGTTTGTGTGCATTTAATTTTTTTTTATTGTTTATGAACTGTGTCAGAGTTGCGTGTATAGTTCTTGATGGCCCTTGATCATCGCTGAATGAAAGAACAAAGCTAGTTTAGTGGAGTAGGTGAGGGATCTGGGCAGGAAACCATTCTAAGGTAACTGACCCAGACTTGTGGAAGAAAGGTAGAAACAGTCTTCCTGAAATAGATGCTACTCTGCATCTGTTTTAACATAAAGTGAATAAATATGTTTCGTATGAAGGAACATTGAAAGATACAGCGATACCAAAGAAAATAGTCTGTTAGTAGTAGATTATGGTTTGTCTTTCCTGTTATTTTCTCATTCCATATAAAATAATTTCTCAACAGACTGCTCATGAAGAAAATCTGCTTGTCACCCAGGTGTTCCTGTCAAAAGAAAACTTTTATGTGACAGATACCACCGGTGGTAATAGAACAATTCTTAGTGATTCGTTTTCATTTATTATGAATGGTTATATACTGGAAATGTATTTTTAAAATATGGAAAAATGTTTTTTAATAGTGGTTTTTAATGGATGCTGTTTCTGTAATTGTACAATAATGTGGATTTCTGTTTTGCAGCATCTTTAACAGATTGTTCTTGAAAATAAGGAAAATATATTGATAAACTCTAGCTTATTTTCATGTACAGTGTGTAGTTTGTTAGAATGCATCATCATTAAATGATTTCTTTGTTTTTGTACAGTTCTGTACATCGTCACAAAAAAGTACTAAAGTGTAACTTCTGGGACACTTCTGTCTGAGGTATGTCTTTGGTTATCAACTGAAGAATTTTCTGTTGAAATTAATTACTAATTATTTAGACTACATAAACCCTGTCCCAATCCCTAATACCAACATTTAAAAAATATTTTAATATGATGTTATTAAAATGACCTATGCAAAAGATAACCTTTAAAACAAATGATCCTTCAGGACCTGCATTTGTAGCTTTGAGGGTATGGTTACATTGTGTGTACCTTTTTTCCCTGACTGTTCAGTGGACAATGAAGAATGAACATTTTCTGTAAATAAATACTGTGAATACTGAACTGATGTTTGTTAAATCAAGGAGCACCGCAATTTTTAACTGATATTCATCTCAAAGGGTCACAGACAAGTAGCCACAAGAAGCCACATGACAATGTGAAAAAGAAAACATGAAAATTATGCAGTTTTTTATTGTTTCTTAGGAGTTGTCTGGCACAAGAACATACTTTTTTTTTTGCTACAGAGCATTGTTTTCTTGCCATTTGTGCCGCTGTGTATTACATCACTCGATCATAAACAGACCAAACCTTAAAAGGAGCCAGAACAGGGAGGAGGGATGTGTTACTGTGTATAAGGAAAGCACTGTTTCACATATTGTCCTTATGCAGCATAGCATTTTGGCAACTCTGCACTTCAAATCAAGCCTGAAGTCACCCAGATCGCAGAAAGTTACATTTTTGTCTTCAGTAACACCACAAAACTGTCCAGAACACAGCTTTATCAAATACTTTTTAAAGAGGTACAGTTTATATACTCGGCCGTTGTTAGTATGCAAAGTTACCCGTCAGTGTTACTTGTGCTCTTTTGCCTGTGAGGTGTCTGGTCCACCTACAGGGGAGCGTAAACACTTTCAGATATGTCTGCACCACAGCAGAGGGTGCCAGAGACAAACTGACCATGTCGTCTTTTTCTGAACTTCAGTACACTCCCTCTGGTATTAAAGTGCCTTTATAATGAACTCTAACTCCAGAGACGGCTACCCTAAATTTAGAAGTTCCAAGAAGAAAAAAAAACATAGCACTGAAGGTCAGTGTTCATATTAGCAGGGAACCATTTAAAAAAAATCAAGCAAAAATATGCTGCTACATTTCATTTCATTCTCATTAACATTAAAATTAGTAGTAGGCTGTTACTGAAGCCTGTGGAGAACTATTAGTGTTCCTTATTATGGCCGGCTTTCAAAAAACACCTGTAAAGAAGGGTACTCAATTTGTCTTAAATTATTTCCATGATATCCAATTATAATCATAGTAGCTGCTTCTTATCTGGAAACGCAGAATTTAATAAAACAGTCTCGTTTGGCGGTCAAAAATGTCAATTCAAGATTACAAATAAGGAACACTAATAGGCCCCTTAGAGGAAGCCAATACTATTATATTTGATTCATCCTTAAGGAATATGCTTCATTTCAGCTTGACATGCAACCCCAGTCATTGATTATAAAGAAAAGAACAACACAGCAAAGTTGACAAAAAAAATTAACTAAACAAATCAATAAATTAAACATCTATATGAATGTTGTAAACATATATATGAAAATGTATTTTTACAAAAGAAAATGAGAACATATAATACACAACTTTAAGCTGCCATAGAGTTCCTTCAAGCCCTCTGATGGGAGTAAACTGGGAGTTTAGCTGCACTGTCCTTACAGGGGCACAATCCACACACACGTACAGTACCAGTCAAAAGTTTGAAACCGTTTTCCTCAATGCATTTTTAACAATCTTACATTTTCTGATTTAAAAGCTTATGCTTAAATGCTTGAAGTTTAAATAGTAAAGCTATTGTCTAGTGTGTGAAAGGTTTCAAAGACTATTGAGGGATCTTCATTAGATTTGTTTTAAGCTTTTGTGGTCACTGCAGACAACTTTTGACTGGTAACAGTCTGAATTCATTCACAACGAACCTCCATTCACACTCATTCGGTCCAAGACGGACACACAGCTTTACAGCATGTGAATGTGTCAGAGAAGGCTTATGTATCTATTTGAGGTATGTTTTGAAATGCCATTCTCCAAGCACCCAAGCCCCTCTTGTTCAGTGACTGGGCTCCAGATATACAGTATCAGCGATGGAACTGTTATTCATTTAATGGGAAAAGTGATATTCGGTAACAAGAATGTGTTTTGTGGGATGGCGGTGGTGGAGTCTGCTTCCAATTTTAGAGACCTATTCTTCTGCACGCTTACTGCTTTATTGGAAAATGGGTCTATTCAAAGACTTGCCATCATAACAATGTCACGGCCCGCCAACACTGATTTCCTGTTGTTATAGGCAGGAAATGAGGTCATGGCATTCCTTGTGATCCATGGGGGACATAATTTGGCAGCACACCCCTACCGCCTCTCGGTCCTCAAGCAGTCTGATGAAAACAAAACCCAAGCCTTATATAGAAGTGAACTGAACAAAACACACTCAGTCACTCGTTTGAGAACTAAGCCTACTGTACTCCCAATCAAGAGAGGAGATATTACAAGTGATTACTCCTTAAAGACTGAAACTGATATGTGGCATAAATAGCAACTACCATTTGTGGCTCCTTCATCAACAAGACAAGTAATATAAAGCTAGTGAGCAGGATTACGGTCAGTATACTGTATACTGAGATACTTTCAGACAAGCAGAAAAAAGCCCAGTAGTAAATTAAAGGCCTAACTAACTTCAGCCCTAAGCACTAGTCAAATGTTTCTTTGAAAGGGAAGCCAATAAAGTAACCAATCAACGAACCTGATAAGCATTTAATCGTAGTAGCGCTTATACCTGCGGCTTCAGTAAATTAGGCCCCGATAACAAGGATGATAAAGACAATGATGATAAATATGAGTTGTATGAAGTGTGTACCCTGTAGTTAATTAGTGTTTTGATGTGTTTCACAGTGTCTGACCAGCAAATAAAACCGAGCAGTAGTGGGCATGAAAAAAGTAAAGACCCAGCAAGGTAGAGAGGAGCGCAAGGCCAGTAGGGTGAAGTGTGTAAAAAAAGGAGTGTGTATGCAAGTAGTATGCAGGTCATGACAAAGGAGAAAAGTGTTCAGTGTGTGGTTAAATTCTACAAATTCTAACGTGGTTTTGCTGAACTCCCAAAATGTGGTACCTCCAGTATGCGAGACTCCAGTAAATAAACAAAGCACTGGCACTATTGTTTGTGTAGAAGAATCAAACCTGCTTTTCTTGTTTCCTCCCAGGGAAAGCTGCTGGTCGTGGAGAAACACGTTATCCTCTGCTAGTGATTTGTAGACTACTGAGAGCTGGCTTGGAAGTGTGTAGCATAAAGCTGTGTGAGGGAGAGAGTGTGGAACATAATGAACACTCTGCTGGTTGAGTGTCTAGGACACAAGTGTGAAAGTGAAGAATAGAGGTTCACAGTCCCAAAAGAAGCTTATGAGCCCTCAGCAGGGCAAAACACCAGTGCATGGACAAGAGGGGACAGATATCGTCCAAGGTTTAGAAGATGGAGGGATGATGTCTGTCCTCTGCTGGAATGAAAGATGAGGTGGAAGAGCAAAGATATGGTTCTAAGGTTGTTCTTCTTTCTTTTTTAAGGAAATGCGCTTCTTTCTTGCGGCCAGCATCTCGTAGAAAGGGTCCACACTCACAGCAGATCTGAGAGAAAGAGACAGTTTTTGATTAGGGATTATGCATATTTACTAACAGCATACCAAGAAAGTATTTACACTTCTAACTTTCTCAATGACCACCAGCAGTAATCCAGAATTGAGCTTCACAAATAACATTTATAGATCTTATTCATTCTGCTCCTTCACTTCACCCCACAGATCTGGTCCATGGGTTTGACTCAAACTTTATGTTAAGCACTTTTAAAACCAGCTCATTCACAAAACATAAGTACCCCTTAATTTGTTAATATGATCTAGTTCTCTCTAGATTTAATACAATGCTAATAAACCAGGGTGTTCACAGGCACTAGACTGGGTTTTACTGAAGAGCTCAGTAAACTTCAATGCAGCACAGACATTGGATTGCAGGTTGTGAAATTTCTGCCCGGTGAGATCTGCCCCATGAATTCTATTTTTGTGAACCTAAAGCATCTAGAAACATCAAAAGCTTAGCCCCAAAGGAGAACACCAAAAAACCTCTGGGTGCTAAAAGGCATGGCATGTAAAAATCACCTGTCCTCAAACTGTTACAAACTGCATCTGGAAGCAACAACAGCACAAGAACTGCGTTTCGGAACATGAAAGGGCTTTCCAGTGCTAAGCAGCTGCACACAAACTTAAGATCACTACGTGAAATCCCATACGTTGACAAAAGATATGCAAAGTATGGTGTCATTCGGCTTGGCAGCAGTAGAAACATGTACTCGTGTAATTTGATGGATGAATCTAAGTTTGGCAGATACCAGGAGAAGTTTAACTAACAGTAGGCATAAAGTCAAAAGGAGAAGACATATGGTCTGGGGCTGTTTATACAGTGATGTTAATGCCACAGAATACACATACATTTTAGGCAATTATACACTGCTTGCATTGTGGAAATAATAACTCCTAATACATAAAGAGGACTTTGGTGCTTAGGAACTTGGAAAATCTGCACAGAACTCCAGAATAAGCTGCAATGCTGAATGGGAGTTAGAACAACGCATGATCTCCCAAATGCTCTTTTCACTGAATAAGCTGTTCTAACCACAATGTAGGAACACTATGTGAATGACTTTGGAAAGGATGTCCAACAAGCTCAAAATTATCGACAGCAAAAAAGACAACAATAATAACTAGAGTAGACTTGTAGAACTATACTCACAAGATGAGGTTTTAAGTTTAGTTAAATTACTGTAGTTAAATTAAGTTTAGTAAATGCTGCATTTCTTTCTCAACAATGACCTAAAAAGTGCTTTGTGAATATTCGGCAAACAACATGAGTTTTCACCCCCGCCCTAGTCTTGCCCTTGGCTCTCCAAAGCCTCTCCCCAGCTCACTTGATGCTGTGGATCCATTCGTCTTTCTCCTCTGGTGTGGGGGCAGAAATTCGGTAGACCATGTGATTGCCCTCCACCACTCGGCCGTCAGCCTCTGTCTTACAAGCTTTAATGAGCTGCCCTCGATTGTTTGGGATGTACAGCTCAAAACAGTTCTACATCATAAGGCAAAGAGGGAGAAAGACAGATATGTACATTTGTTTACCTTTTAATTTAATAGGTTAAAGTATCACCAAATCAATAATCAAAATGACTCAGATAATGGAGTTTGACAACTTACAGGTTTTCGTGGATCCTCCACCTCCCGAATACTCAAATTCTCTAGCGGAATTATACCCCTTGGCTCTTTATCCTACACACACACAAACACACAGAAATATTAAAATGGTGAAAGTTAAAGTGATCAAAGCTAAAGTAATTCATGAGCAGGACAGTAAGGACTAACTGACAGAGTTTGGAGAGAAAAAACATTAGTCACTGCTTCAAATTATGAAATAAAGTGCTTATAATAGTCTGCAATAAGATGAAAGGCTCTTTCCATTTGATTGCAACACAGTAAAGAAAATGGAGGAGTGATCTGGCTTCTAATTCACCAGAAAAAAAACACAAAGAAAGAGGAACTGGAGAAGGCGCCATAAATGAATCTGGTTCAATTACCTGATTAATCTGGTAACAGATCATGAGTTAAAGAAACAATAGGAATAGCTACAGCTGTGGTCTGCTATAGGACATAGTCAATAAGGTCCAATTATGGTGGGGGCTACTTACTGTAGTGTACTCAAAGTAATACAGGCAGTTATCAGTCAGAATAAACCATCGTCTCTTCCAGGTCTTCACTCGACCTCCTGATAAAGAGAAAGAGTTTGTGATGATATTCAATTTGATCAATATCACTATGTGCACAAATGAATATGCTGAAATATGCACTGTGTAAGAATCGTTACCTTTGCTGTGTAATCAAGTAGTAAGAAATCAAGTCAAAAACACAAGACATTTTATAGAATAATAGTAATTTGGTAAGTTTTACAATTTACAATTAATTTGGAAGGTTTTGAGTCTCTCAACGTTTGATTATTAATTTTTTATTTCATGTTTTTCTAAGAATTATTCATTATTCATTTCAGTCTTTATCCAAATATCTCACATTTCTGCAACTCTTTTCAAATTTCAAAAAAGAAAACGAATTGGAAGTTTAGAATTCAGACAGAATTTCTTTGCTTGTTTTACTACCAGGATAGAAGTGCTACAAGAGACAAATATTAAATTACATCGTACCACTGTTATTGTTATAACAGTGCTATCTCCGGTGTATACATTCCTACAATAGACTTGATCAATTCTGGAGGTTATCATGGCAAGTGTACTTTTAAGAGTACCTGTCTCAGAAGCTAGATTTGATACATAACCAGTTTGGCAGCACCTACCTCCTGCAGAGCAGCAGAGCGGAAACCACAGGCCAAGCAGAGCAGGAGCCAGAGGAACGAAGAAAGAGCGATGAAGAGAGAGCATAGCAAACAGGGATGAAGAAAGAAAGGAAGAAAGAAAGGAACACAGGGAAATGAGTAGGAAGATATTAGTGAGAGATCACAGTTCCCACCATGCAAAGAGAAAGCACACTTTCAAACTGCTTTATACAAATCACACACACAAACAGAAACCATGCCAACAGGCCAAACACTTAGCATAGCAGTGAAATTATTCAAATTCATGCAATGTCAGTTTGGCCACCGTTAAGAGGAAGATTCGAAGAGATGGAGACCTGGGACCACAGGTCAAAGCTCAGCATTAATCCACAGAGAACCTGCATAGAAGCCAGGTAGAAACTCTCCTCACAGTAGGTTTCTCCACACAACACTGAGAGCCACTCAGGACTCACCCAGTTTAAGAAGCCATCCCTCCCTGTCTGGGTTGAAAAAGGTGTGAGTCAGGTCATTTCCATCATCCTCTGGGATCTTGAAGGGCTCATTTTTAATGCTGTCATACAAATTCTGGAAGGAAAAACATAAGATTACTGACACACACTCATGGTCCGCTCTATTAGACTGCTCTATTTCTTCAACACTTTTTAAAGCCTGACCTTTAGGTTCACTATACACAGACATAACAAATTAGAGGAAAAACCAACAAAGTGTCTTAGTAAAGTGTTGGACCACCACATCCCACCAGAACAACTTTAGTGGGCCATGTCATAGACATACATACACACACAAAGATGATCGTCATTGCTGTTGCTGGTATTGCTGAATGATTTGACTGTGCATTATAATACTACTGTTTGACTGTTGTCTTTTAAATACAACCTCTTAACAAATCAAAACAACGGTTGCTACATAGATCAATGTCCCTGCTGTCAAAGTGAATAAGTTAAGTGTGCTAGCTAGATTAATTATTGACAAACTTTTTTTTTTGTATTGTTAATGTATTTTTGTAGTCTGCACATTTGACAAACTAAGCAGGACAGTACTCACAGGAGAACTATGTATAATTCAACAACAGCAAACTAACAATAGCAATAGCAAAGTGGAAAGTTGCAGCTCCCCTCATTCTACAAGCAGAACGAATGAGAGCGAGAAACTGTAATCACAGGAGATGAAGCACTGGTTGGAACGGTTAGCCAATGTTTCTGTCACAAATCGCCTTCATCTATGCAAACTGTGTGATTTTCATTCAGTTCAGTTCAAATAATGCCAATAATGTTACTGGATTACTGAATTTAACGCATACATTTTTTTTTTGTTCACCCATATAGCTATAGTGCAACACACTGCTTTTCAGATGATCTTTCTTTAGAAACAAATTTGATTAAACACAAAGAAATAATTGAGACTAACTGGACAATTAACAAAGCAAAGTGATTAATGATTAAACATTCAAATACATGGTCAGCAATAATCAATATACTCTTGTTCTGCATGCTTTGTCACCCACTACTACTCTACTGTCCAAAAGATCATTACAACTTTAGCAACATTTAATAAAATGCACCTAATAAAGTCAATAAAACTGAAAGTAAAAGAGGGAATGAAAGGCATACCAATAATGTTCTACTGAAACTTCCTGTCTCTCCACTTTGTTCTCAACTAATGACTCAGTACTGACTTATTTCAAACTAAAGATGACAAAGAGAAGAATGCAGAGCATGAGCAACACACACACAGTGTGTGCGTGATGGACAATGGAAAAATTCTTAAGAATGTTCCTTTCAATTTTACTTACACTCCTGATAATCTAAAAACACTCATTTATTTCACACAAAAAGACAACCCCCCCACCCCACCCCACCCCCACACACATTACTTAGAAAAGATTTTAATCAAACCAAAACCCTTAAGCTTAAACAAAATCCAAAACCTACTCTTAGGACCAGCAAAAAAACACCAATACAACCAATGAAGGACAGCCAAACAAAAACTAGAACCATCACTAAAAATAAGAATGTAACAACGTCTTTATTCCCAGACTCACTCTGAGCAGGTCCTCTGGCAGGTCTCCTCCCTCATTGATTCCACGGTTCATGCTGATGAAGCGCTCCACTGTGGGTTTGTCACGCACATTGGGGTTGTGCAAACTGGTGTTCAGCATGATGATCGCAAATGAAAGAACATAACATGTGTCTGCAACCACAAACACGCAGGCTATAAGATGAGGAACAGGAAGATCATACGCACAGTGATGAATATGAAAAAGCAAGGCAAAAGGTTCGGAAAACCTTTTGGGGGGGGGGGGGGGTGTTACCTGTGCTTTGAAACACTCCAGGGTTACAGCGGCAGTATCTCTGAGCAAATGCCTCCATCATTCGGTCAATCTTCTGGGCTTCACCAGGCAGACGGAAACTCCAAAGAAATTGTCTGCATGAAACGCACATATGCACACGTACGCACACGCACACACGCACACACACAATGAATGCATTTCCTAGCTCACAGAATTCCTTCCCAAAGTGCCAAAACAAAGAACACACAACCCAAAAATAAATGAACATTTCAGTTACCTGAGAGCCTGAACCAGGTTCAGATCAGTAAACTCGTGAAGATCAACAAATGCCTGCAGCACCCGAATGTTGAAATCATCTCTGAGAGAGATGGGGAGAAAAAGCATATAAGAGGAACGGAAAGACAGCAATAGACCCTTTTTGGTCAGATTACAGATTAAATTGAAAAAACAACAAAAAGACAAAAGTGGTAGTTGTTTGTGGGTGGGTTGTTTTTAAGAGCAGATGGATGTAAGGTACCTCTCTCCCAGGTAGTCTCCAATGGCTGTTTTGTTAAGACCCTCTCCTTTGTACAGGAACTGGGCGATGTCCTCTGGGGTGTTTCTGAGGAGCTCGTTTTCTACCAAAAACACGATGCCCTGAAACACAGTGACAATTCACCAGGCAGTTCTCCAGCAGTCTTCTACTGAGGGACATATGCAGGGTTTGTTGGTTTCACATCTCACCTTTTTAGGATCCATGTTGAATTTTTTTCTCCCCATGGCCACATGTCGACTCTTCTGTAGTGTTTTACTGCATGTGCAAACAAAACAACCAGATTAAGCATGTAATTGCTGTCTGAACTCTATTCTGAAGTGCCGTTCTGAACCAGCAAGTTCTTTTCACATGCAATTGCATCACAGTATGAGGATTCACATTCAGTGAACAACAATTATGCAATTTCATGAAATGTATTTACAGATAGGTCTGCAGAACTATTAACCAAAATTACTTTAAATCTGTTGAATCACATTTCTTCTCAAACTCCGTTGTGTCTCTGAATTTAACATGAATTGATCAGCAATGTTTGTTTTCTGTTTGTGATGACTTACAAACAGCATTCTGTGCAGGTCTGTTCACAAGTGTGTGTATGTATGAGCCTGACCTGCCCTCCGTGCTGTTCTCTAGTCCCTCCACCTCTATGATGGCTTCCCGAAGCTCCTCTCTCAACCTCTGGATCTCCAGCAACAGAGCACCCTTTCTACGACGGATGTCCTCCAGCTCTGAGCGCTCCTCTGGACTCAGGTCTGCTGGGACTGAGGGAGGGAGAGAATGGGAGATAGATAAAGACAGAGACATACACAAACCACAATAACCATTCTTGTGCACGCACACACACAAACAATACATTGTGATCTTGACGTACAAAAGCTAAGCTCTAGAAAGTGGTTTTTATAATAGTTCCTTTTGATTTCACTTTTAAAGCACTAAAGCCAGGTTTCCCTCATGTCAACACAAGCGTTTCTTTATTAATACTATCACCGCATTTCTTCCCAATTACCCACAGCTCCTGCTTCTTGCTCTTCAACAGTGACTCATCTTGGTTTTCTGTCCATTACGTTTGGGAGCTGAGAGGTAAAAATGGCCATGATGGTGAATGTGCAAACGAATGTTTACATTTTGTCTTTACATCCAGTTTAGTGATAGCTGCCGGCTTCAAATGTACTTTTGCATGCGAGTGATGTTTATGGAGTTACAAGTTCAAACATGTCAACTCACAACCTTCAAAAACAATGCCTAGAGGCAGTACAGGATGGTGAATGACAGCATCTTACAAGTCACAAAGTCAATCATTTAAAACCCTGTATCACAGTAATTGCTGTCTCATTATAATACCAAAACTGTGTTAAAAGTTCCACAGGACAGTTTCCACCTAATTGCAACTTATGTAGGCCTCACAGAATGTGCAATTTTATGAATTAAAAAAAATCTGTTTAATGCCACATACAGTATATAACAATGATTGTTGCATAGTAAAAATGCATATTAAATTATAAATTATTTAAAAACAAGAGACGTAAACAAAAACAATTAACATATAAATAAATCATATAAATAACTCAAAACATTTTGTGGTAGTACCTTATTAAAACATTTTCCAGACTACTTTGGCAAAAAAATTGTTGCCTTGTGTTACTCAGAGCAGAACAACAAAGTAAAATATATTTCACTGACAACGCTATATTACAAAACTGACATGATGGGGCTTTATTACCTTCAAATGGGGAAAAAAAAGCACGTGTAAGCCTAGAATTACCAATACAGGATCTTGTATAGACTGTTTGATCATGTGTAATTTGGGGAAAAAAACAGTCTCTTATTAGCAGTGTTTAGACAAGAATCAAAGACAGAATGTGTGCATCGGTTTCTTGTTTATTAGGGTGCCGTGCAAGCTATAATACTGCTGGATCATATGCAGGTCAGTTTCATCATTAACGTTTAGGAGGGTTTTGAAACCAAGCCCTCACAGCAGGGCCGTCAAAAATAAGTATATAGTGTACAGTGATGGAATTGACCATTTATTTCTCCCAGCAGAAGCTAGATCTCATTAACAATCAAAAGTCAAGTTCATGTCTCCGCCAGCTTTCATTGATCAGGCAGCTTTGTTTAAAGGGAATCCAGAATTCGCTGGACTGTCTCAGCCTAGGACAAACACTTCACCAGATGTCTTGTGAGATGTTAACGACGGTATCTCTTAACGACTCTAACATTTAAATGAAGATCTTAACATGGTAAAACATGATCAGACAGAGACAGTTTACATTTACAATAAGAAAGGCGTGTGTCTTCTAGTCACATAATGAACCACTTAACAGTAACTGAGACATATTTGAAAGCAAGAACATTTTAGATGTTAGCCATCTGAAAATGTAACAGGCTTATTACATTAAGAATAAGGCTCTGATAGAGAAAATCACTAACGAATCAGACTTTGGCACGAAATATACTGAGCAGTCTTGTTCAATCTGAGTTAGCCTGTTAGCTTCGTTAGCTCAAAACAAGATAAAACCTCCAAATTGAAATACTTACTGTAGTCCAAATCATCCATTTTGGGAGCTTTGCTTTTAGGCATATATGTATCAGACTCGAATGTCATTCAACTGCCGAAAAGGGTGATGGATATATAAAATATACCCCTAACAACACGAAAACAAATAAATAAATAAAACAGCCCAGCGACACAGACAAAGCGGAGATGAGACCGGATGTTGTGTCACGGTAGCCCGAACGTCCTCAAAGTCCGCCATGTTGGTGAGGATATTGCGCCATTTTGGCCAGTAAAACTGGTGGGTGTTTAGATTAATCCACCATAGAATAATATTTTAATAATTATTAAAAGTATAATATGAAACTCAGTTTTATATTTAGCCATTCTGACCCAATCTGTACATGAAAACAGTATACATAACGTCAGGGGTAGAAAAATAAAGACTTCCATTAAAAGCCATTTTCTAAATTGCTTCTATTAAAGTCTATTTTAATGGCCTAGACACCTACACATTGTTTAGGTCTACATGTTGGTTTATTTTATTACTGTGGAGTTCAAAAATATGTTTTTATGATTGCACGTGTATAGTGTGAACCTTCTTTTATAGTTTTCTGGTATAATTATTTTCATTTTATTTAGTTGTTCTGACCCACCCTCAATTAAAAGCCATTTTGTAATGTTTGCCCCTATTAAAGTATATTAAGGTCTATTTTGTTCCAGTTCATTTTCTCTATTAGTCTTAAAGTGGATAACAGTCAAACAGTATCTTTTTAAGCAATCCTTGTAAGCAAGCGGGGTGGTTAGTAGACTAGTGGTTGCTAGCTGCCTGCTATAAGAAAGTAATGGGTTAAAATCCCCAGACTGCTTGTGACACCACTGTGGTACCCTTGAGCAAGGCACCGCCCCCACACACTGTCTCCTGGGTGCCGTGTTCCTGGTTGCAACACCGCTTCACTTGGTGAATGGGTTAAATGCAGAGGAAGAAGTTCATGCTGTTATTTAAGACAGAAAGGTCACTTAACAAAGAAAATTAGGTATCAGTCAAAAATTGTTGTTTTGGTACAGTAAATGGATTTACTGCATTTTGTTTAGCTAGAGGCAGCGAAAAGCAGTTTGGGGGGCTGGTTACCACTGGAGGGGGCAAAATAAACCCTTCGGCTGACCTGATAGGAAGGCGGAAAGACAGAGGAAAAGCAAGATAAGAGAGCTACTGTACTGTGGCAGTCGTCGATTACTTTGAGGGGGTTAGAGATGCCATAAGGAGGCAGACAAAGGAGAGGAAGAGAGTCTGAGACATTGGCTTCCTTGTTTACCCCTCCATGTGAGTGTGATAACCAGTGAGGCATAATGCACTGGCATGTGCAGCGTTTATACTACACCATAGGAGTTTTAGCTCACAGGAAGGCTGCTGAATCACAGCCACGTTAAAGTCACTTCCTCTTGCTGATAATTATTCTGCATTCCTCGCAGAGTCCAAAAACAGGTCCACTTACTTTCCAAAATTCCAGGACCTTGTGCTTTTACTTGGGAGTGAGTGCATTCCTGAGCCATCACTGTGACCCTACGAAGCCTAGACACATGCGAAGTCTAGATGATTGTTTGCTGGGAGCTTTGGCCCTCATCGGCTGCTCTACTGCAGACAACCTGACATTCAGACAAACCAAGAAACCAGGAACTCAAGCGTAACTTTAATGGTTAGATTTAATCTTGAAGATAAACAAAACATTTGAAACTATACAGAACTATAACCTGTACATTATATGTTTATTTAATACTGTATCTGTATCTTAGTAATAATTATAATTTTATTACAAGCATCATAGTATTGTCTATCAGCAAGACATCTTTAACTGGCATTTATCAGCATGAACAGCAGTTCAGCACTATTTAAGTGTATTACACCGCTCTAAAGCATGGTCCACCAAACAAAACAGGCAAAAGCAAACTACTGCCCATCTGAGTCCCAAAACCTCAACAAAAATACATTCTCAAGATCAAGAATGAGTCTTCAATAGAGAGAAATCAATGCTGAGATAATTCATAAGCTCAGTTTACATTCAACTGATAAAGGGGGGAAAAAGAAAATACTTGCTCCAAATTACACTACTGTTGTTAAAATTGACCATCACCTATTTTTATAGTTTGAATTAACTTGGCTTATTTGTGGCCCATAGGGGAAGATTCCAGAGCATGCATTCATTCGTCCTTATTTATTGCATGGCTCTTATTACTTTATAAATGGCTTTCTTTTATCCACTTCTGCAAAACACAGAACAATGAGTGACTCTAAACACATCCTCAAGCAGACTCTGGAATAAGTCCAATTAAATAAAATAAATTAGTAGCCAAAATCATTTCCATAAATGTCTAAAAACAATAGAACAGAGATTGTTTTTAATTTCCAAGGCAAATATCTGGGAAGCATATAGCATTAGATTAAACATAAATTTATTTTCTTTTTTTTCTTTTTTTACACAAATGTAAAATTTTCCTAGCAACCATCTTGTGCAACTGCAATAGATACAGCTTGGTTAACCTGTATTAACATCACCACTACATGCTTTTGCTTAGACAATCAGGCAAATGCGCTATATACCAGAACATACTCAATGTTTAACTGTTCAGCTCATCCATGAGACGATTGTGTTCTATAGTTACCAGCAAAAAAATAAAAAAAAATAAAAATTCCAGCACCACCAACATTGTTCTATATACTCACTGTGTAGTGATAAAGGCTTGGTTCTGCTTTTTGAGCAAATGCTCCTAAAACCCAAACTATGCTTTACAGTAGGTTACATAAGACACCTTAAATTAATTTATTACGATTCTATATGGTCCGCAGAAATGCATATGAAGAAGGTCTTACTAAGGACGAGACTGTGGTCATTGTGAACTGAACTTAACTAAGTGAGGACTTCCGGCTAAAAGGAGGAACAAAAAAAAAAAAGTTACTAATTTTTCCTTTTCTTAATCCAAATGTATTCAGTGAGCCAAGACATGTTTAGTGTCCAAAGTGTGCTTCTTTAGTATTGCCCTAGAGCAGCAAGGTTACAAGTAGCTAACAAGGAAGCTTATACCTTACCAAATAGTACTGCAAGCCTAAATCATCACATTCCAGACATAATACATAATAATACTATTATTAATTACTATTGTTGTCTTACAATATCAGAAACCACATAAATAAGTGTCTTTTGCATTTGTCTCAAAAATATCAAATGAGTGATTATACTTTGTATGATGCTAATGAGTGCTAGGTAGACTTTTGACTAGTTATATACTTCAGTTAGGATTTAGCTACATAAGCCTTGGAGTTTCTGTGCAAAATTAAGGAATCAAACTTTAGACACCAAACACATTTAGTCTGATCAGCTATATTTAAGGTAAGGGATGACACTGTATACCTTTGTTTTCATGTTGGACTATTCCTTTAACTGTGGTCATAAAGAAAATGGCTAAACAGATACTGGGAATTGCACACGAAGTTCAGAGCTGGATAAGGCATTCCAAGGACGGAGTTTATGCAACACAGATGGGCCACATTTGCATGAGGGTGTGGCTACCTCAACAGCTGTTCAACAACAACCTTTGTCCTTAGTGCTCAGTTCAACTCTTCTCCCAACAAATCTCTCTGTAATAAGGCAGGATCAGTCATGCGTCGGCAAACAAGAGAATACTAAAATGTAGACGCTTGGCGCATTGACTCAACGCACACATTCAAACAGCTTCTCGTTTCCCCATCTCTTTTATTCATACATTGCTGTTTTCACGCTTCGGCCTTAAGTAAAGCTAAATAAGTGTAATCCCGTGGTCGTGCAATAGGCTGCAAATTTTCATCCCTTCGTTAAACTCGCTGGTAATCCCGTCGGTTGTGTACAGCTCAATCTGGCAATCCCTTTTAGTAAATCCCAGTAAAAGCTGTTATTGCAATTGCTGGCTATTTCAATTCTCCAATCTCTCTTCCCAGAAGTTGAGGGCGCAGCATTACGTAATCCAGAGTGTGTAGAATTTATCCGCTCTAGTTTAAATCCCAGCAGATCAGAATCTGGTGATCTTTACCCCGGAGTCTCCGACGATGAGGCGAGCCATGGAGGGATGGATCTGTGATGAGAGGAGGAGCACGCATTCACGCACACACACAAACCAAGCAATACACAGATAAATTAGTTAAAAATTTGCACAAGTAACGATGTAAAATAGACTATTATTACAAATTTCAGTGATGGCACAAGAAAGTCTGAATTTAAAAATACTTACATTTTTTTATTGCTTTTGTTTACATTACTGTTCCATTTGATTTATTGTACCATCGCTTCTCAAAAAAATGGGACAGTTTCTCCAAAGTCTTTGTTGATATTATTGACCAACTGCAGCTTTGATTTACTACAAATCTATTCTGTTTCAAGGATATTTGAGGCCTCTTACAAACATTCATATTGCCCATATTTGGCACTCTGTATATTCCTGTAACTTTTTCGGCAAAGATTTCATTTACGTGTCTAAATAAATGACTGTATGAGCCTGTTAGCTTTCTGCTGAGCTTGACAGACTTTTAAGTGTTACAATTTTTACAAAAAGTTTGTTTAAGTATGCATTTTTAGCATTGATTTGTTTCACATGTAGATTATTTTAGTTGTTAAACAAATCACACTACCAAGCTCCTTTAGCAGCATTAGTGAAAAAACTGGGTTGCTATAAATGATTTTCTCCATTTCTGTTTGTCCAATTTACACTACAATTCCTTCAAAATAACATGCCCATAAAGTTGCAGTAAAAATATGCAGAACATTGAATTTTAAGGAACAGTTGTGTGAAAACTTATGTAGTTGATGCACCAAGACACGTTTGGTGTCCAAAGTTTTGCACTAAGGTTACAAAGAGAAAATTGTGTATGTTTAATTTTCCCCCAAACTGTTCCCTTCAAAAAATAACCTGAATACAATAAAGGCAATGTTGATATTGTACACCAGTACACCAACAGCCTAGCTCCAGTCTTCAAGCAAGTTACCTGTGCCTGCAAGGGTCCGTAGGGGACCACCTCCCCATCAACTGTTAGGGTCCCACGTGGCGAAAGCGGCTGCAGCCGGAAGGCTCGAGCTGAAACATGGCTGACATAAGGTGAGCTCAGGGTCAAGTGAGCACCTCTCTCCATGGCCAGGAAAAGCCGTAGCAGCGTAGCCCGTGAGATGCCTGCTCGCACAAATGTCAGGTGGATCAGGCCATCGTCAAAGCGAGCATGTGGTGCAGCGAAAAGGTCAGCACCCAGGTGGGACTGGTAGATGGCCAACACTAGGACGAAATCACCCTCGATAGTCACCCAGTCCCGTGTAGGAAGAGGTTGCTCCAGAGGTGGCAGCAGGTCATCATAAGGTGGAGCACTGGGGGCGCAGGCCGCTGCTCGGTTCTTGAGCGGGCCAGCTGGCTCAGCCAGGTCAAAAGTGAAGGATGGGGAGAGGGACCGGAAAGATGGAGAAGGGGAGGATGAGCCAGGTGTGCCAGGCCGTGGGGTGAGGTAGGTGGAACTATGAGGGGAAGCACAGGATGGAGAGGAAGGAGGGGTGGGAGAGAGGGAAAGAGAGAGGGAAGGGAACTTGGGAGGGAGGGAGTTGGAGTGAGAATGGTGCAGTAAGGAGAGTGGACGAGGCCTGGACGGGTTCTGATTCTGGTCCATAGTTTTAGGTTTAAAGGAAAATGGTGAGCGGCGGAAAGGGGAAGAAATGGTCAATGAGCGTTCTCGTGTTGGGTCTGGTGGGTAACATGGCTCTCGCTGGAAGTAGGAGCAGTTGAGATCCTCGTTCGTGTCCAGGTCCTGCTCAGAACCAGTGCCACCAATTGGCTGGCTAAAGAAGGCATTGACAATCTGAGCAGAGGGGGCAGAGTTTTTGCGAAGCATCTGCCTTGGGTCTGGAGCTGGTTCTTCACACTCATCTGCTTCTTTTCCTTCGTCCACGCCATATCCCTCACTCACATCCCTTGCTTCCAGCGCTCCCTCTGTCCCACTGCTTCTCCCATCATCCTCTTCGTTCCCTGCCAAGCACTCATTCTGTTGTTCACTCGATTCTGAGCTGGACCCAGATGTTCCCTCCATCCTCTCCTCTGCCTCCAATTCCCTTTCTCGGTCCTCTGCCAGGCTGCTTGCTCTCACCACCCCAACTCCTCGTGCTCTTTCTCTTCTTCTCTCTCTCTCCCTCTCTCTTTCCTGACGCTCCCTCTCCCGCTCTTTTTCCCTTTCTCCTTCCCCTTTGCAAAGGCTTCTCTGTTCACTGATGCCCATGTCAGAGCAGGTGCGGTGGATTGGGGTCCGACAGTAGTCCTCAAGGCCCTCAGTGATGCTCCTGGAGAGAGGACGGCGTGGGGGCTGCGGGGTCACGTCAGGGGAAGGACTGACCACAGCAGGGGGCAAGTAGGACAGACGACCTTTGTAGGAGCGCAGTGAGGCCAGACGCACCAGGGTTCCCAGTGTAAAGCGGGCAGAGCCCAGTCCCCTGTAGCGCTCACTCTCAATGTCCACATCTGACACAAAACCCCATGCCACGGACAGGAAGGAGAACAGCCTTCTGGGAGTGGACGGACGTCCATTTTGGTTGGACGATGATAAGGACGGTAAGGGGCTTGTGGTCACAGACACCAGGTCCATGGGTCTGACCCCACCCCGACAAAGCAGGAAGCAGCAGTTGAGAAGGAGGGGCTCTCGAAGGCACATGTCATATCTGCAAAAATGAAAGTGTGGGTTTATTGAGCACATAAACATATGTTTAAATATGTATATATTAGTATAAGATTAGTGCTTTGGAACACTTAAAAATTGTAATCGCATTGTTATATGCAAATTTAATAATGAACTAAAAAAAGTGCAATAATATTTGCTTTGCAAACACTTTAAACGTATAAGGGTCTTTTTAACAGCAGTGTTCCCTTTAACACAGGTACACAGCTGCGGTTCAAATATTTCTGTAAATTTTAAATTCAACAAATCAAATATAAGCAAATCAAATATGTATATATATATATATATATATATATTAGTGCTGGGCCGTTAACGGCTGAGATTCTTATCGAACGATAATGATTTTTTTTCGCCATTAACACCATTATCTATGCCCACCTCAAATATATATATATATATTAGTGTTGTCAAGCGATTAAAATTTTTGATCTAATTAATTACATGGTGTGGCGATTAATTAATCTAAGCAGTTTTTACCATTTATTACTGAATACAAGCCTATTCAGGCTACAATGGTCCTAACATCACTGACTGAACACAAACCTATGAATTAGGTTACAGTATATGACAGTTGAAACTTATTGTACACAAACCAATGACACTGTTACAA
>JBBPDH010000007.1:17310490-17323181 GCA_037974565.1 Clupeocharax schoutedeni
ATATTCTCTCTTGGTGCTAACAGAGCTAGCGCTAGTGCTAACTCTGTTATCCAGGACAGGAGAGTTTAGAAAACCACACCTACTTTTGCGCTGAGCGCCGCAGCAAGCACAGTGCGTTCTCGCTGTTTTTTGAGAGGAAGTGCAAACCCTCGCGGTGAGCGCGTGTGCCGCGTTCGGTCTGAAAGCCCGCTAGGCTAATGAGTGAATCTACCGGCGTATAGTGACTCGCATATATATATATATATATGCTACCACGATTGTTGAAAATATACAGCATATGTATGCATATTTGTGCATTTAAATATATGTAAAATCTAATGTATAAACATTTAGATGAGTAAGAAAATATGTTAAAACACTAATAACTGAAGTTTCAGGATAAGAAATCACCAATGTGACTGAAGAGATCAAACTCAAAAGGCTGCCGGCATGTGTTTATATGTGTATATGCACACAAGTGAGCGTGCGATAGGTGGGTTCTCTTACCCTGCGTAGTGATTAATGGAGCCAGCCAGGGCATTTCCAGAGCCACATGGCAGGATTCCCACTGGAGTCTTTATTGCTTGTTCCCAATCTGGCCTGTCCATGAGGCCATTGATAACCTGTTACAATGAGAGATTGGGGGTCATAAAGACTGCATAATTAACTGTTAAAAAAATCTAGAAATTAATATAGCATATAACTATATTCAGTAGGAGCTACTCCACAAATGAATCATAATGAGCTAGAGTCATGCAGCTCAGAACGGTTCAGTTGCCATTAAATTTTTGTAATTTCTTTCTAAATGGTTGTCGAGCTATTGTTTAAGAAATACACACAGTGACATATTTCTTATTCTGTATGAGCAAAATGGTGCTGTAAGTCAAGGTATATAAATATAAATATAATCTAAATATAATAATAAAATATTATAACCATTAACAGACGCAGTCACACAAATCTGAGCTTAGTAATGAAAGCTTACTTACACATATTTGTGTTTACTTTTTACATGGTTTATGTTGTGAGATCTTCCATTACTATTATTACTAAGATTATGTATCACAATGTAATAAAGGCTTTTCAATCTACTTTTATTAAGGATACAGTAACCTATTTGAATTTACTTCAGATGTTCTTTGGACACAGTTAGTGTCATGGCCATTTAACAGTGAGAAGTCTGTCACCTCATGCAGTAGTCCATCACCAGAGACAATAATGATGCCATCCCACTCGTGCAGAGAGATCTCTCTGATCAGCTCACGGGCATGATTCTGGCGTTCTGATAAATAAATTATAGAAATGCAGACAAGTTTTTGAGCATTTTATTGTAGTAGGTCAAAAACGGCAGTAAAGACTTCACTTTCCAAATACAATAATCATGAATTCTCTAGTAACTAAAACATGTTCCTGACTAAACCCATAATTATCATTCACAAATTTTCCTAAAACAGCTCTTTAGAAACTTGACATCAATAAGAGCACTCATGATGGCCACATTACACCAAACCAGGCCTCTTTACAGGAAAAAGAAAAAACTAAAATATATAACTTCAAAGGTTTGATTTTGAAATTTTTTAGACTTTTTTGTAACGTAAATTAATAAATGTATGTTATCTTCTAACAGTAATGGTATGTTTTATTATAATCTAAATCTACTTATACATCAAGGCTCTAATTAGAGTTGGTGTTGACCTCATCATACCTGTCTGTATGAGGTTGTAGCTGATGTTGGCCTCTCTGAACATCGGCAGTATGTGCGTTTGACACCACTGCATGGCCTGTCCCCGCCCACTGAATGGATTAACCAATAGCAGCAGACGACGAGGGCGGGGCAACATGCTTTTGCTAAATTCTGTAAGAGGGAAGGTAAAAGAAATCAAAAATTAATACAAGAAATAACAACTACACAAGAGACATCAGGACTGGCAAATAAATGCAAAAAGTCACATAAAAATAGTATAGAACAGAATCGGGACTTTACTGGGATCACTTTTTTGAAGACGTCACATCCCACCACACACATACATAAACTTCATAAACTCACAAAAAATCCTTTAGTGAGTATCCTTTCTCTTTCTAAAGAGACGCCTTAATCTAGGAGCAAAGCCGAATATGTGAATTAAAGCACCAGAAGGCCCCATTAAGAACAATCAAACCAGTGAGAACTCCTAAGATATAGCAAAGACAAATAGATGAAACAAATACAAGGACTGAGACAGTGTGTGGCAGACCCAGCCTTTCTGGCTAAGGGAGAGAAAATGCAAGCTAAAAATGAATGTGTGTGTGTGTGTGTGTGTGTGTGTGTGTGTGTGTGTGTACAGAGCAGATAAAGCTGGGAGAGAATAAAGGAAATAGAGTCAGAGTGCTAACTACAAAATCCATGTGGTAGGTTAAAGCAAATTCAGACAAAAAAAGGTCAAACCAAAATTGCATTGCTTTGGGAGTGGACAAAAGGTCTCTGATGCTACTAGAGTAATAGTACTGGGGGGCGGTAGGAGGAGCTCCCTCTCGCGCTCTCTCTTCCATGGCAAGCCACCGCAAACAATCCTCACTTCCTAACATCTAACCAGGCTACCGTCAGAAGCATGGCTTCTGAAGGCTTATGTTTGTTTCCCCCCTCTCTCTTCACCTCTAAAACCTATCATTCCCCAGACTGTTCATCAGCAGCCCTTTCTCAAAAGACTTCTGTTACACCAGAGACCTGCTGTGTCTCTCTGACTACTGGATACACCGAGCCCGCCCTTTGTGCTTTGTGCTGTTACGAGGCTGCAGTGTCAGGACTATAAATGAACACACCTGTTTTGGGGATTGCTGACATTGCACAGAACAATCTGCGGGAGAACAACAGATCTTTCTGAAGAGAAGCTGTGAGAGTTAATAAGGATTTGTAAACATCTATATGATATTACATCACCCAGACATGGGGGAAATTCCTTGCCTGACTCCTGAAAAAGCCATGGGAGCCTCAAACCTTCCAATTCTGTTCAGTTGTTAAATACATACAAGACATGCAGCACAGTCTCACTCATTGACATATAGAGGAGGCCAAACGAGCACTGTCTATAACAAGCTGACAATAGCCCCCAAATTTCAGTTAGGGGACAGGGTCCTGGTCCTTTTCCAAGCTGCTACCTGCACGTTCCTGGAAGAACCTTCTTAAAAAGTGGATTGAATTTTAACCAGTGCTCTTGGCTTTTAAGACACCTCTGTATAGCTGTGAGCTGACCACCCACCAACACAAAGAACTGGCTGAATGCATTGATCAATTCACCTTTGTATTTGCTTGTTTTCCCAGCTGCAAACACAGTGTCCAGCATGACCTAAAATCTCTATCCCACCCAGTACTGGAGCCCTGCCAGCAAACTGATAAGCTACTCAACCCTGGAACAAGCGAGTGGTCTAATAGACCACTGTTCATCCAAATATTGGTCAAAAATCAGTCAAATTATTTTGTAACAACTTCCAAAAGTCCCCAATTGGATGACCTCACTGATCAGCTTGGAAAAGCCAGTTTTGTCTACACATCAAATCTAAATAAAGGCCACTGACAGAGAGCAACAAGCCTTAATAAGCTGATTGAGGACTTCCACTGCAGTGACATTCTCAGGTTCTACCATTCTGCTTGCATGGGATCCTGCCTACTTCCAGCACTTGACGGATGTAGTTCTTCAGCCTAAGCATATCTTGACGACATTATTATCCATTTGGAGTCCTGTGTGGAACATTTAAAATTCCTCTGAAAGGGGTTTGAGAGCCTAAGAGGGGCTCAGAGGAAGAATATCTCTACCTCCGACCGAAACGGTCATCTAATCTTCAAACCAGTCCCTCATTTTTGGTTAAAACCAACTCCATGAACACAGGCCTAGGAGCAGTGCTAACCCAAGATTTGGAGGTTAAGACATCATGCCTTATTTTCTCCCCAGACAGTGGAGCTACATCACTTTATCAAAGGACTTCTGACTTTGGGAACTGTTTAACCTGACTGTCCCTCTCTATTGGATGGAATGGGCTTCCCCTTCTCTTTGTGCAGTTTCATGTGCCTTGGTTTTGAGACTGCAGCATCTGTGACTATAAATAAACACACCTGTTTTGGGGATCGTTGACACTGCACTGAAAGGTTGTGTCCAGATTGCTCTACAAAGCCCCACAACATAAAAAATACACTACACACACTAAACTCTATTTGTCTATGTTTACATTTTTATCAGTACATTCTAAACAGGGTTTCACAAATAGATGCTGTGAACAACTTCATTTAGGAAAGAACTGATTATCTTCTCCAGTTTTTGTAAATTAGATCATCCAAGTGCTGCTCAGTAAACATATGCTTGCTCTGCTGCTTACCTGCTTACCCGTCTGTGCTCAAATAAAAGCACCTCTAAATGAATAAACAGCTTATAAAATTCTCAGTTTGTCCGAGTTTTAAAGTGAAGCAGTCTGTGGGAACTGCCACAGAGGCGACAGTGTAAAAATCAAATAACTTTTGAGCAACAATACAATGGTTCTGCAGGTTTTTTTTGTTTTACATTTTTCAATACAGCAAGATTGAAATTCAATCCTAGATTTTTCTCCCATACATTATCAAAACACATTAATGAGGAGTAATGAGGAAAAGAACACACTGTTCAGTTCATTTCACTTGAATCTTCCCATTTCATTTCAGAAGCGGTGCTAGACGTACAGATGTATGAAAATAAAAATTAATTAAATTAAATACATATATATACATATTAAATAAATACCAAGAAATATTTTTTAAATATATATATATATATATAAAATATATATTTCAAAAGCAGATTTTCCTCTCTATCATATTTGGACTTTTCAGTTCACACATACTCACACAAACTAAGTTGCCTGTCAGGAACTTCTTTTGGTTGTGATTTCATGAAAACTAACACTTTCTCATACATCAAATCATCTAGGCTAAAGCAATTTAGTCCCAACTACTTCTGACTAAAGATATCTAAAGTAGTTTTTCAGCCCGAACTGGTTTTTGAATGAGCTACATTTCATGTCAGTCAATCAAAACAGATTCTTCTACATACATCACAGACACTGTCTAACCAAAGCAGCCTGTTGAACTGTGTGGTATAAAGAGAGGTGGGTAAAGGTAAAAATAAATTATGATACATATTTTGTTACAGGACACAGGCCCTTTAACTAAAAACTCCACAATAGTAAGCAGTGCACATTGTTCTGTCAAGCAACAAAAAAACAGTACAGAAATAAAAACACATTAGATTCAGCACACACACATCCACCCAACCACAAACGCCTAAACCCCAGGGAAGCAGATGCCAAAACTGGTGGTATTTTTAGTAGAAAAATCAACTGTCAGTTCATACCAGTACATGATATAGCAGAAACAGAAATATAACTATGTTTCAACAGGATATTTGTTATTGTTTATGCTATTCTAATGGCAACATGTTCCTAAAACCTTTATCTAAAACCTGAAATTCTCTCACACACCCTCCGCACTGCCTCCCTGGGGCAGCTGGTGGACTAGTCGTTCGCGAGCTGCCACAGCCATCAGTGTCATGGGTTCAAATCCCAAAACTGCTAGTGGCACCACTGAGGTACCAATGACCTGCTTCACTTGGTAAATGGGTTTAATAAAGGGAAAGTGTGTGAAGTGTTCACGCGTAAGGGACCATTCTACTTTATCTATGGACCTCTAGAGTGCAAAGTGACAAACACTCACTCACCTGTGGTGGCGCTGACATCCAGTCCCCTCAGCAGGCACTGTATGGCTGCGTTCCATTTCTCTGCCTCGGCTCTGGTCTCGGCAACGAACGCTCTGACCTGCCTGCGGCGGGACACACCTTTCCTGCGCCTCCCTGCCGGGTACCAGTACAACACAAGCAGCGGGGGAGCCGGCGCCCGTGGACAGCTACATCCCGCCAGTTCTGCAAGTGGCAGCACCAGCCGAGAGTCCTTCCCTGGGCGGGGGGAGAGACGCTGGACGTGGATGTGCGTGGGGGTGAGGGTCAGGGCATAACTGGACGTGGCCGGGTTGGGCGGTAGAGACACTACGGGGCTGCTGGGACAGCTGTTACTGTTACTACTGCTCCCACTCCCTCCACCTCCACCACCTCCAGTGCTCCAGCCCCCAAACTGACCATGCAGCAGGGCCTCCCGTTCCAGACCAGGAGATGGAGAAGGGGACGGGGATGGAGACGGACTCCGTGGACCAGGGGAGCGCATTTTCACAAAAAGAGATAATTTGTGGGATCAAGAGAGAGTGTCCAGAATGGAGGACGTGTGTGGGTCATGCAGAAAGGTTTTCAGCAGGTTTCAGAAGAGCTTTGTCTAAACTACTTTTCTCCAAAAGACAGTTGAGTGGTTGCCTGAAAAGTTTCTGCAACACCTGTCTCTGAATTCATCTTTGATGGAGGTCAGGCTGGCTGAGTCAAAAGTCAGGAGCAGTAGTAAAATGGACAGCCTTTTATTTAAAGATGTTGACCACACCAGTTATAAATCAAAACTGGTTTCCAGACACGCAAACTGTCCGGACATTTGTTTTTTCTTTAGAACGTCAGGTATACCGATCCCTGAAAGCACTAAAATGTTTTTCTTTAGTGTTTTTTTCCATGAAGCACTTAATCCTCTTAAAAACATCTGTTTTACATCAGGAAAGGATGCATACAATGCATTAAAATGAATCTTAATCCTAAAGGCTGCTAAATCTACAGGAATCAAAAAGAGAAGGAAATAAATGTGGATGTCGCACGCTTTTACTGGCCCAGCCAAATATGAACTAAAGTGCTTTCCTCAGAGCTTGGCTGCTCTGTGCAGATCACAAAAATCTAAAATCTACTGTCATAAATGACAAATTGTGGAAGCTATAAATAAGAGCTCATTAGATGGCCCAGATAAAGTTAGTGTTGCTTAACACATTATAAAACAGTGTAGATAGCCAGCAACAGCTCAACAGCACTCCCTGTCTTGAGGTCAGAAAATGTAAAACCGAGTAAAAGTAAACACCATGTATGGTTTAAATTGTTTTAAACCCAAAAGATCAATTCAGGAACAAGATGTTTCCCTAAAAGTAGTCCAGAGGATTCAGTGGTCTGTGCAAGATGAAGCCCCTGTAAAGTATCTGTAATGCCCAAATGGATTTTTTTGTCCACTATAAATAGCTTGCCTCTTAAAGCATCAGACAAAAAGAGATGACCATCCTTCTGTATCTCAGTCTGTGGATTTAAATTATGGGTAACATTCGGTCCATAATCATCCAATAGAGACATGCCACAAAATCCAAGATTTGTAATCCATTGATGTTCCAGTGATCATCAATATCTGCAGAACAATTCCACCAAAATAAATAAACAGCCAACACAGATTCAGAAGTGCACAGAGGGATTACATGGGTGAAAGTATTATGTCATGATGTTGATGTTTCGTAATCCGTCTTGTTTGTTGTTTTAGGCTTAGGTATGCCCCCAAACATGCACCGCCCTGGAGGGAAAGAGAAGGAGAAAGGGAGTGAGAGAGAAATATTAATATGGGTTTACTTTTTAAGAAGCAAGCCATCTCTGACAGAAATGATCTTTGTCCGTCATTGGTAAATCCAGTAAACTGACCCTTGATCTCTCAGGAATCTCTGAAAAACAACCACTAATCAGAAATTATGACACTGATAAAAGCTCAGAGTTAGCAATATACTGGGCCCAAGCCAAACAGTCTGGTTCCCAAGACAGAGTGTGAGGCAAGAGTTTGGTGGGGGTTGTGTTGATTGGAAGAGATTACAACCTAAATACAAAGTTCATTTTTCTAACTGACCGCAAGCAGAAGTGCAAGTGAGAGAGACTGTGATTGAGAATGAGACAAGCTCTGCGTGACACACAGTCACGATGTTTGTGACATTTTTGTTAAAAACGTTGACTAATGGAGTACTGCACTCATGTGGCATCTGCCCACCCACCTGTGGTTAAACAACAGCCAAACACTACAACAGGATAATCTCCTTGACAATTTGTGCCCTATGGTCCACTGATGACAAAAAAAAAAGGAAAGAAAGTGCAGTTTGGACTCAGAGCAGCTCGAACACATGACACATCTAATCCTCTTAAAGTCCAAATTTTTCATCGCAGCTGAGGCAGAGCTAATATCAGCAACGTGGATAATCTCAGCAGCCCTCGGATTCATCATGTTCAATGCCGCAACGTTTGTCTTTGAAATTATTGAAGTTGGCCCTTAGAAAGGGAAAGTGATCCCAGCTCTTACAATGCCAACATGGTCTAACAAGAAAAGCATGCACTCTTTACTGCCTTTGAACAAACACTCATTAAAGCTGTAAGGTGAGGAAGGAACAGAAACAAGGCCATCAAAATCTTCCTTCAAATTCACTCATATACACAGAGGACTAAAGCTTTTTTTTCGTAACCTCCCATGGTTAATACTTTACACATTTGCCCTGGGGTCAAAGCTGCTTTCTTAAGTGGGTAATAAAAGTGATCAAGGAGAAACACAGTCTGAAAAGTTATGATCATCAAATGAAAGTTAGAGATAACCTCAGCACTGAAATACCCAGGTGCGCTTCTTTCTTTCTATTACACCACAATAACCATGTATTAACCACAATAAGTGCATATTATTGCATTAAATACAGTTAGGTTACAAACAGTGGCCCTATATCTGGCAATGAAGGCACATAACAATAGAAAAATGTCTGGTTAAAACAAAATTTAAGTAGAATTGAACAAAATACTGAGTAAAACAGAGCAATGCTTATTCTGAATCAGGTTTTTATGGTTGTTTGAGCTTGCTTAATTTTCCAAGATAGCTGAAGTGGTGGGTTTGCTGTGATCTGAGCCCCCAGGACCTATTAACCTTAACCAGGACCTGAGTTCATCCTCTACACTTCTTTAGATAAAAATAATGTTCACAATAGATTTCAGTTTATACAGACTAACCATCTCAAAAATTAACAGAGGAGTGAACCTGCTAGCCTGCTAGCTTTACATATGATTAGGCCAAATACCACAAAGTGTCACACAATCTGGGAAAACATTTACACTCGATAAGATGCAGATACTTAGTACACAAGAAACTTGTACTGTTAAGGAGATTAATCATATTAATTTAACTGTAAGAGTTTATCTGGTTTACACCGTCTTCAACTACAACACTGAGACTCTACTGTCTTAAAGTGCATCTTGTAAATCCAAATTTTGGCCCATTCAGTAGGGAAACGAACAAAACATATTCGTTCTCTGTTGACAGGAGTTCCAAATATACATACAAATACAAAAAAGAGCGTAAAAGCAGGTAAGTAAAGCAGAACTTGCCTCATATATGTGTCCGAGGGAATTCTGTTCCTCTGAGTTCAGACAGGAAGCCTGTCCAACCGGTGGGCGGGCGCAGCTGCTTGATTGACAGCAGGCGTAGCAATCACAGACGCGCGGAGACCATCTGATTAGCATGTCGTATCTGACGCAGAGTCTCGGGAATAACGTTTAATTGCACGCCAAAAAATTGAGTTATGGTGTAAACCGGGACCGTTTTCCGGGGTAGATTATTTTTCACATATTTCCTTTTCAGTTGGACATTGTTTTTGGCTTGGGGAATGTATTTTCTTTCCGTAAATATTACCTTTCACCTAATATCTACGCCAATGAAATAAAGACATCGTAGAAGGTGTCAAATGATTGACGGAGAAGTGTGTCCAATCAGATAACGGAAAATGGATTAAGTGGGCGGGACTAGCAAATGGGGCGGGGTCCCGCGTCCATCTTTAATGTCCAGCATTGAGGAGGCTGACGAGAAGAAAAAATAAAAAACAGAGTGCATACTGAGTTAAGGAAGACTTTGGTCGGGACATTTGTATCGAATATCACACATATTTGCAGAGATAAGGTAGAGGAAAGTGCGTTTTTTAGTGAGTGTGAAGTGTAAATGTGTATGTTGGTGTGAACAGGCTAGCGCTGTTAGCATCACTGCTCTCAGCAGCTAGTGTAGCACTAACCGGGCGCGTTCCAATACTCCTCTCCCTACCAGAGACTCTTAGACTAATCAGTTGTTCATTTTTGTGTTTTAACTAGAGCTCGGAACTAGTTATTTTAATGCTGTTGTTATTTACTTGCTTTATAATTACATTAATTGCCTGATAGTAACCTTGACAAGAGATTATAGAGTCCTGGTTTCTGCAGAAATACGTGCTAAATAGTTTCTTCTTATGATCACTGTTTTGAGTAGAACAGCCCATGGTCTTTGTAAAATTGGGATGGTCAACTGGTGAGTATAATGTTTGGCAGCTTTAGTGTTGCAACTCTGAATAGAACTTGTATGAAAAGATGATAGTATATAATATTTTATTAGTTCCACAAGTGGTACATTTGCTGTCACAGGAGCAAAGTGGATAGTACAAAACAAGAACGTAGAAGCAGCATAACCAATTGGATAACAGCTTAGTGTCGTTATGGTTCTTAATTATTTGTGTTTGATTTAGAATTTGTGCAGTTTGTACTTAGGCGGAGCTGGTGTCCCGATGGTTAGAGTCACACCTGTGATCAGAAGGTTGTGGGTTTGAATCCCACGAGTGCTAGTGGCACCACTCAGGTACCCTTGAGCAGGGTAGCCGGCAGCCCACTTGGCGAATGGGTTAAATGCAGAGAATGAATGTCACACTGTTCATTGTGTGCTGGGGTGTATTGATTTTACTGTTATTCATATCTCTGTTGCTCTGTGATTCCCTAGATTTGTGTACCCGCGCAAATAACACTGATTAGAACGCCGTGACGCGAATTGGAACGCGCCCTGAGCTTCATGTTTAGCGAGATAACCATTAGCTACCTTTAACATTGGTACGTTTCACAACAATTGAGGTATAATGTCAGTGTTTGGATGCATTAATGTAACACTTCTCGAATAGTGAATCGGGACTATCTATTTTGCTGTTTATTGGGGCGACAGAAAGCCAGAAAACCAAAGAGAGCCGCTAGCCCGCTAGCTAAACCCACAGGGAATCAAGAGAGCTAGGCTAGCTCGCTAACGTAAACATGCTAAGCTAATGAAACGGACTTGTGGCTCTGACAGCACAGACTCGAAGATCATTTAACTGAAACTGTTCTTAATAACTATACAGATTGGTCTTCTGTAGGCTGTGTTGTGTTATCTCTTAAAACACTTAAGGTATTTCAGCTCTGTTCATTAAGCAAGTTAGACTCTGTTCATCAAGCTAGAGTCTAAAATTTATGTTTATATTATGAGAATAAGTAAATTGCAAAGTATCGACTCAGTAGTCTTGTGTATGTTAATCTTTTTCTTTGCATTTGTGATTGGCTGGTGATTGCACCCCTCACCATGTGTTGTCCTTGCACTGTAATTCACTTCACTGGGCATTAAATAAACTCAAATTTCTTCTTATTTTTCTGCATTCCAGGGACAGAAGGTATGAAGACAGTTTCATAGCGAAGCCATGGCTGACAAGAGAAAACTCCAAGGTAAGAGAACACTTAGCTGTTATTGATGTTTTTCCCATTATGTTGTACCGTACTGGCTGGAATGAACCAGACATTCGTTTTCTTTTTGTGATCCTTTTTTTTTCTTCTTATAAATATAACAGGTGAAATAGATCGGTGTTTGAAAAAAGTTGCAGAGGGCGTTGAGCAGTTTGAAGACATTTGGCAAAAGGTCAGATGTCTATGAGAATTGATTGAATAGTCAAAATAAATGAGAATAATTGTCAGAAAACCTGATAGTGATATCCTTTGTGTTTATTTTCAGCTCCATAATGCAGCAAATGCCAACCAGAAGGAGAAATATGAGGCCGATCTTAAGAAAGAGATTAAAAAGCTCCAGGTGAGAATAAAAATAGTGCAGGTCTCTGCCTGAGATTCAGATTGATTGATTATCTAGCCAATTGCTGCATTTCAGCTCTTCACACATTTTAGTTACTTTTTAATAGACCAAGAGAAAAACTGCGCTGTTTAGTCAATTTTTAGGCAAATGTATTTGAATGGAAACAGTAGTTACTGCCAGTGTTCTCTATTTAGACCTAACTGTGTCCCAAACATTTTTTTCCTCAGCGGCTACGAGACCAGATTAAGACATGGGTGGCATCCAATGAAATCAAAGACAAACGGCAGCTAGTGGAAAACCGAAAACTTATTGAGACGGTAAAAAGAGAATATATACATCACAGTATTCTGTTATTTTTGTAACCTCACATCATTGTAGTGTTTGTCTATAACAGGAGCACTGATACAATGATCAGATGTCAGTAGCAATATAAATCTGAGCATTACAACATGCTCCTAAACTCACATGGTTTCAACCTTCTGGTTTATTTTTTCTCAGCAAATGGAACGATTCAAAGTAGTCGAGAGGGAGACCAAGACAAAGGCGTACTCTAAAGAAGGGCTTGGCTTGGCTCAGAAAGTGGACCCGGCACAGAAGGAGAAGGAGGAGACAGAACAGTGGTTGACGGTAACTTGCTATCTATTTACTGCTTGTTACTGACACACATTTTTCTAAAGCTGATTTTAAATCTCCTAAACACATTGTATTTTATATTCAGCTGCCCTAGCAAGAAGGTTAACATCAAAAATGACAAATATTACATGTACCTTTTTGATTTCAAATTCTGAGTCAGTTAAATTTGGAAATTGACAGTTACGCATGAACACACCACAGTACAGTACACCATGTGAACTGTGTGCATTTAACTCATTCACCCAAGAGGGCAGCCAATGCTGCA
>JBBPDH010000007.1:17323991-17337482 GCA_037974565.1 Clupeocharax schoutedeni
GGTTGACGGTAACTTGCTAACTATTTACTGCTTGTTAATGACATACATTTGTGTAAAGCTCATATATATATATACATATAAAATATTGGTGTTGTTCTCTTTTGCAGAATACAATAGACACACTAAACATGCAGGTGGACCAGTTTGAGAGTGAAGTAGAGTCTCTCTCTGTTCAAACAAGAAAGAAAAAGGGTGATAAAGAGGTAAGTTTTCAAGCAGTTGCTCCTGACACACCAGTTGGCTAATATTCATAAAATTCAAGTAGCTATTTAAGTAGCTAAAATGTGCTGCTATAGTGTCATTGTGCATAGAAGACTTTAGTACTGTTACATAGTAGCATCATTTAGTTATCAGGAAAAAACAGGCTAAGGCTTTATATGAAGTATGTGATGTACATCTGTGTTTTGTTCAGAAGCAAGATCGTATTGAGGAACTGAAGAGATTGATTGAGCGACATCGATACCACATTCGCATGCTGGAAACAATCCTGAGGATGCTGGACAACGACTCTGTGCAGGTGGAGGCCATCCATAAAATCAAAGATGATGTAGAGTACTACATCGACTCCTCACAGGACCCTGACTTTGAGGAGAATGAGTTCATCTATGATGACCTGGAACTGGAAGACATACGTAAGTTTTTGTGGAGAGGATTAAATGTGTCAGAACGAGGTGTGATTGATTGTATATTAGATGTAGTTACTTTCTGAGCTATGTACAGGTTAACATCTACACTTTCACCTCCTCTCTCTTTCTCTAGCGCCATCTCTCATAGCCACTCCTCCGCAGGGACACAACGATGAGGAGATCCAGTCCAGTAGCACTCCCACTTCCACCACCTCGTCTTCCCCCATTCCTCCATCTCCAGCGACAGGCACCACCGTACGCCTCTCTTATTCCTTCCTTTCTTCCATTTTCTTGAACAGAAAATAATTGATGTTATAATTGTGTGTTAGAAGCACACAATGAATTAAACTTTAAAAATATAACCTTGAGTATGCATTGTTTTCTGTCTGATGTATGTGTGTGTCTGTGTGTCGCTGTTTGTTAGGAGAACTCTGAAGAGGAGAAGAAAAGAGGGCGATCTACAGACAGTGAAGTGAGTCAGGTAGGACCTGGAGTAATGACGCCTTAATTATGGAAATGTATTGTACATCGCACACTGACCTTTCTTTCACTTCTCTTTTTCATCCTTTCCACCAGTCTCCTGTGAAGAACGGCAATCCCTCTCTCTCCTCTTTCTCTTCATCCACCTCCTCAGGGTTTTCCTCCTCCTCCTCACTTGTATCCATGGCTACTGTTGTTGGTGGCACAACAGCAGTCTCTGGGGGTGTTGGTCTTCTGGGCAGTTTCAGCAGTGCGGTGCAGCAACACCCACCGCAATCTTTACAGCAACAGGCGCAGGCCAAGCTCTCGTCCTCCTCTGGGCCGTCCAACAATGCCCCTAGCCCACCCAGCCACCCCAGTCTACCTGCCTCCACAGCACCCTCTTTGCCTAGCTCAAGTACCCCAGGCCTGACCACATCTAGCTCTCAGTCCCAGGTCTCCACGGTGCCTAGCACGGGTGGATCAGGCCTAGGACTGAGTTTGGGGCTGGGACTGGGACTGGGGCTGGCGAAAGTGGGTGTGACTGTGACCAGCAGCAGTAACAGCAGTAGCATGGCTCAGATGCCCGGGCTTGGCTTGGCAGGGATAACCAACTCACACAGCACCATGGCAGGCCTTTTGCCTGGGTCTACTCCTGCTCCATACGCCCAGGCGGCGGCTTGTGGCACCACAAGCAGTGCCCCCGGTGGACCCGTGGGGAATAGCAGCAGCAGTGGGAGTGCCGTGGTGGCAGTAGGCGGGACAGGAACAAGCACAGGTGCATCCACTAATGGAACGAGTGCAGGAACAGGGCTAGGTCTGCTTGGCTCCAGTCCTGGGCTTGGAAGTCTCAGTGGAGGCATTCTGAGTTTGGTTCCAGGGCAGACGCCACTCCAGGGGCCTCCGCAGGTTCCCATGAGCCCTGTGGGCACAGTGCCAGGAGGATCAGTGGGTGTAGGGGTGTCAGGAGGAAATGGAGGTAATGCAGCACCCGGAGGAGGTGTTGGGGGAAGCATGGCTCCTGCCAGACCACCCAGTGTCATCAAACAGAATGGAGGAACAAGTGAGTGATCTTAAACCACTTAATTTATCCCCTTTTATGTTTTTTGAGTCTAGTAGTTATCACTACCTGTTTTGATATGCATTTAATTTACATCAAGTAGTACAACTAGTCATATTAATTTGAATGTTTTTTATATATTGAACATGTAAAGGATTTTTTTAAACTCTACATAAACACTCATTTTTAAATTTGAGTTGATGCAAATGATTCATATATAAATCACTTATGTAAGTATCTGGGATTTTAAGACCCTCTAGCTTACAGTGCAGTTGTGGGAGACAGCAACTCAGACTCCCCTCTCAGCAGTGCCAGCCAATCCCAAAACAGCCAGCCCTCTTCCACCAGCTCATCAGTGAATCAAACGTGAGCTAATTTTATTGCATTCCTAAATATACTTTCAGATTTGGTGCGTGTCTATATCAGACGTTTTCATGCTCCTTCTCTCACAGTCTGGATAATGGCCCCAGTCTACTGAGCTCCATCACTCTGCCCCCCTCCTCCCAGTCGCCACCTTTTTCAGACAGCACCCCTGGTGGCGGGAGTTTGCTTAATGGGCCACACTCCTACACACCCAGCACAGAGAGCATAAAGGTTAGGATTTGGCTTCTAGACTTTTTTGCTTAGAAAGCTGAGACTGAGTGGGGCTGTAGATGGTTTGTTTTTTGTTTCTATTATATATATTTCTATTTTTTGGTACCATTGTTCACTACTGTATAATAGGAATCATCAGATTTGTTTCTGAAGTTTGATATATTAAAACGCTTATCTGTTAATTAACTGGTTTAGTAAAAGCTCTCAAGCAGTTAAATTACTTATCCATGCGGGTCTCTCTCCTGGACTAGTATGCATGATTCCTTACCTTATCCATAATGTGCTTAAACAGCGAAGTGTCCTGCACAAAGCAGGATCTGCTGTGTGTGCAAGTGACTCACTATTTTATGTTGGTTCCTTGGCATCTCCTGCAGGCTCCGGAGCCTCTGAGCTCTCTGAAAGCAATGGCTGAGAGAGCAGCTCTGGGATCAGGCCTGGATGGAGAAATCCCATCACTTCATCTGACTGATCGAGGTACTTTAATTTTTTTTTAACACTCACTCATTTTACTTTCCCACCAAGTTTGGGTACATGCCCTATTCATTATAAGGAATCTTAAAGTCCAGAGATGTAGTCAATGGGGTGGCTGTTTCTTTTTGAATACTTAATGGTACAAAAAAACCTTTACAGCAAATGTTAGTGAACAGACTCCAAATGTGTCTTGACTACAGTTCATTTATTTAGTTTTGCCCTAGTGCTACAAGGCATATATGGCTAAGGGAAACTTGTACTTCACTAATTACTAAACAATTTTCTCAAACTCTGCTGAGCTGTTAAGTAATCTTGAATAGACTTAATGACAAGTGTGTCATAATTAAAACAGTAATAGCAGCCACAGTATTGTAATGTCTTTATATCTCGCTGTGTCAGACCTGTTTTCAGGGAACACAGCCCCTTCTGGGCCCCCGGCAGCCTCCCAGCCTGCTGTGACCGAGGTTAACCTCCCACCCTCCCTGGGGGCATGCCCTCTTGGCCCTACTCCTCTCTCCAAAGAGCAGCTCTACCAGCAGGCAATGCAGGAAGCGGCCTGGACACACATGCCCCATCCGTCCGACTCGGAGAGGATCAGGTGTGAACTTGCAGACCCAGTTTAACTTGACATACTGATTTAGGAGACAAGGAATTAAATACTCATGCTGATTACCATTGTGGTTAATTTGGTTCTCCTTCCTGTAACTGCAGGCAGTACTTGATGAGGAACCCCTGTCCTACTTTGCCCTTCCACCACCAGATGCCCCCCCACCATTCAGACTCCATAGAGTTCTACCAGAGACTGTCCACTGAAACACTCTTCTTCATTTTCTACTATTTGGAGGTTTGTTCTCTGAGTATATGCTACATGTAGAGATGGGTATCAAGACCTGGTACTAATCAGTTAAACTGGTCAGTATTGAAAGATTAAGAAGCTTTGAAATTAGCCAATCCAAGAACGCTATTTATTTCTTCTTGCAGTTGACTGGGTGTTGCCCTTTGACACAGCTGCAGTACAGAATCTCGAGTGTTCTCGTATTTTCCATTATGTACTTCTTAAAACCTAGATGTATAAATAAAGTGCTAGAGATCCCTGTCCAGAGCTATATGTGAAGCTATATCAGGGTAGGTGAAGTGGAGGGCCAGAACTTCGTAGTTGATCAGTTTTGTAGTCAAACGTAGTTAAGATGTGCAGAACAGGTGATGCAGAAAAGTGACCTTTTCTAGCCCTCCAGGTCCAGTTTGCCATCATTGCACTTTGAGGACTAACATGACTGAAATCATTTTGTGTTCTAGGGCACAAAGGCACAGTATCTCTCTGCTAAAGCCTTGAAGAAGCAGTCATGGAGGTTCCATACGAAGTACATGATGTGGTTCCAGAGGCACGAGGAACCCAAGACCATCACTGATGAGTTTGAGCAGGTAACTCAGCAAACTAAAGAATGCTCAGATCCATTTCTAACACAAAGGGCACATCAATAATATGAATGACTATAAACAGTCAAAAGTTGAATACATTCTTAATACTTGGATATATACCATGCAGCAATGTATGCAGTAATAGACATCTCATATTGTGCCTTAATGTAGCAGATTTTTCCAGGTTGCTGTAAATTAGCATTTTTCTGTTTCTTTGCAGGGCACGTACATTTACTTTGACTATGAAAAGTGGGGCCAGAGGAAGAAGGAGGGTTTCACATTCGAGTACAGATACCTGGAGGATAGAGACCTACAGTGACAGTCAGGACAGACAAACAGGCGGCGAGAGAAAGAGACAGAAATTGCTACGACAACTGCTGCTGTTGACATTCCAAGGTTGAACTCCATGTTATGGTTAGAGCTGGATGTAATGTAGGCCTTTTTCTTTAAAAGAGAGAGTGCAAGTGAACGAGAGAGGTGGAGAGAAGGGGTTGAGTGCCTGTTTACATGCAAACATTTTAAACCTTTTGAGTTTCCCCTCCCCTTATTTCTGTTTAAATTGATCCCCCAAGGAGAAAAAAAAGGAAAGGAATGATTGGAAGTAAAGATATACAAAACACATCGTAGATTCTTCAGTGGAGTGCTGCAGTAGCCAGTATTAGAAAGCCTCAACCTTTTAGATCCTGACTTGGATGGATAAACAGGCACTATGCGAGCTCTTATCTAATGCATTTATGATTAGTAGTTGATATAGGCCCCTCGGGGAGAGTAGGCATTGTAATTTTTGCCTTGCGAGATAACGAGTCGACAATTAAATTGCTATGCAATTGAACTCTTCTCGGCCTCCCTCCATGTACCACTACCTGAACGTGGTTTTATTAGACCGTAACAGATGGCGTTGATAAAGTATTGTTTTTGTAGCATCTATCTCGAGTGTAATTCGCAAGCAGAAGGGCTCGAAGCTGTTGTCCAGATGACTTGCGTGTGATTTGTGTCTGTTTAATAATATGGCATGAACGATCTCACTTAAGAAATCTAATAAAAGAGAAATATAAAAAATATGTAAAGTTCAAAGCTTTATATTTTCTTTCTTTTAGGTTGTTTGTGGCTTTTTTTGTCATGTGGATGTTCTAGAGCACCAAGAAATACTTTCCCAGCCTTTATGTTCTCAAAGCTTCCTTACAGAGATACCTGTTCCCAGTTCTTGGTCACTTTTCACTGAAGAATCGTTGTTCTAAACCACCCCCAAGAATCTCCATAATTGGATTATCATTTCATTTTTCTTTTTTTTTTTTCTTTTTAAAAGAGAGGAAGAGTAACAGTGTATTCGAGGGAGTAAAGCTACAATAACTGACCAGAATTTGGAAAAAAATCAGCACAAAGACTGAATACATGCAGCTGATATGTGAATTTTAAAAAAAGAGCATAAATTACATTCTCATCCTTGCCTTTTGGACATTGTGAGGACAACATGGCAGATGTCCTTTGGTAAGGCTTAGGAGGGGGAGGGGGGATTGTAAAATTTCAATAAAATACTTTTGTGAACCAGACTCCTGCTTCCTGTCTTAGATGGAGTTGTGGAATATTGGTCAGGTTATGGCACATGGCTAGCATAAAATTAGCTTTTAATCATGATGCGAAAAATTCCTTTAGCTTTAATGTAAAAAGTTTACTGCATTGTGCATGTCAGTTTATTAAAATAATGTATGAATTAAGTTATACAGCACTGTTCAGAAGTATATAGGTACCTCACTAAGAATAGGCCGGGCTGAAGTGTAGCCTCCCCTTGGTAGGATTAGGCATGACAGCTGATCTGGTTCAAACAACAAAGGCGGTTATTTTTCTTAATCTTGTAACTTCACCAGTCTTTTCAAACAACTGTTACAACTCGTACATCAGCCTGATCCAAATAAGGGGTAAGTTTGTATCCCTGTTAAATTATTAAATATAGTTCCACGATTCAGTAAGCGCTATGGTCAACTGCGATTCTAAACCACAAATACATAGACCTGCATTAATGGCCAGTAGCAGCTGGGCATAGAATGCATCAGCAGGCTTGTGGATAAGTACTGGAGCATATTAATTTATGATACCACTTTATGTGCAATACAGATATTGTAAATCCGATACTCCCCTGAAAACTAAATAATACTTTTAAAAAATGCCCAGATACATTTTGTATACCTTCACACAAATACAAAAATAACTGATATAAGGGAGAAACATTGCACAGACAACATGGTATAGTAAGATGTCCCCTAGGGGTGCCGTTTGTAAAAAATAGCTTCAATTTAGAGGCGACTTTTCTGAATTTAGTGCAATTTTCACATATTTATAGCTAAATGTGTTAAAAATGTCCTACACTTTTACAGATGGCAACTCCAAATGTTGGATTATAATGTAGCACTTTTATAAACATTGAGATATGCCACACCCCATGATTACAATTGGCTGTTACTTAGCAGGGGCTGGACTGCGTGCTGTGATATGCCCTCACCAACATGGAAGATTTTTTTTAAAATGATTTTAAATCTAAATGTAAAACATCTCGTACTCTAGATGTGAAACTTCACTTAGATAGGCCTTGGTGAGACCTTTCCAATGACCCCTCATTGGAAAGGTAATAGCCCCGGGAGAAAATATATTATACTGTTCACCTCGGACAACAAGTAATGGGACACCAGGGCTAGGTGAACAATATCATTTTGGCTCTCACGGGACTATTATGGCAAATGAGGGGTCTTTGGAAAGGTCTCATTGAGCCGTATCTAACTGATTTATGGTTGCCCCACCTAGATAAGCTGCTAGCACATTCCGCTGGTGGTATAAAGTATTGGGACACCTAGGCTATGTGTGCCATTACATTCAGCAGTCTTGGCTTTTTCTTAAGAGTCTGAAGTAACTCCAAACTACTGACTGGCAAGTCTCACACACGCGATGCATCTTCTCGTGTTATGAAGGTCACAAATCACATTTTGCATGCTGTAATTATTTCCCGTATTTTTTTTTTTAAACGGATCGTATTGTTTATTCCTTACCGATTTCCAATCAAGTAATTTAGGTCGGCATTGGACAGCATCCAAGGAGCACTGTGGTGGGATCGGTTGCTCAAGGATACCTCAGTGGTGCCACTAGCAGACATGGGTTTCCAACTCCCTAAACACCATGCCACCAGCTGCCCCAGGGGCAAACTTGTCTAATTGTTTACAACAACAAAAAAAAATTGTTCCACAACAAAGTTCCTTTTACCTAGACATTTATTAGGAAAAAGAAAAAAAAGCACCTTAACAATAAATGAATTTGCATCTAAAAAAAAAATCAGTTATCTTCTCACAGGGGTTTACAGAGGACTGTCCACAATGGTGCCAGGTTAAGATTGTGCATATGTGATAGTTTCAGACTCACACTTTGCCATCTCCCTCTCTCTTGACTTTGAGGAACTCTGCCATATTGGAGAAGTATTTCTGATTTGCCTCAGCCACCTTCTTTTCTGCTGCCTGAGGGTTAACGATCTCCAAACCCTTCAGTAAGAGTAAAGCAAAATCACCACCAGAAAACAAGACTGCAGCAGCATCATCTGGTTTTCCAAGCTAAAGGATTTGTAAGCAAGTATAAATGCACCCATGTAAGTGGGTGCTCTTATGAACCCCTTATTGTGTGTGCACAATTGCATACCTGTAGAGGGGTGAATGCTACACTGGAGCTTGTTCCTGAAGATCTGTCTCTGACAGTAGACTTCCCACCATAGGTCATGCTCTGCTTCTGCAACGTACGCTGTATAAACACACACAATCATTAACGGGTGATAAAACTAACATTCCGCAAATGCTCAAAGCTCAGCAGAGTATACCTCATATGTAAAAAGGTTTTCCACTTGATAGAAATAAAATTAAAAAATAATTAAAAAAAAGAAAAATATGAGCAATAACCACCACCAGTACCTGCAGAGATTTGGAGATGCGGGCCTTGGTGGCATCATTGACCTGCGCCTGTCTCACTCTGCCACTACCAGACTTCCCCAGCTGACCCAAGCTGAAGCCCAGGTCCTCCTGATAGGCATCATCCTCAATCTAAAAAGACAGACAACAACCTCACAGTACAGAAGCTGCTCATAAGGAGGGGTAGGAGATAAAGCACCCCTATAAAAAGTGTGACAAAGCTTGGCATGAAGGCATGGACGCATCTTCAGACTTTATGATTAATTCATCTATTTATGATGTTCAACTGTGCAACTTGTGAGATTTTCACTGACCTCTGCAAATGTCATTCTGTTTGCATGTTTCCTGATCTCTGTGAGTCCCAACCTCTCCTTCATCTTACGATACCTAAAAGAATTAATGCATGCGAGTCAAAACCAGGTGGGCTAATCAAATTAGCCAAATAAATAAAATCCACAACATCCCACCCCATACCTTCTGCCCCCTCTCTTCTTTCTTGAAGGGTCCAGTGGTGCTGGCAGTGGCTTCACTTGTTTGACAGGCGGTGGCTCCTGCCACTTATCAAATTTCCGCTCAATTTCCTCCTTTAGGTCATACCCAACCTGCACACACATGTTTATTTTTACATATTTTTACTGATATGGTCCGAGTTTGCTTTTGTGACTGCTGTTGTACTGATGCAGCTGGAAGGCAGTGCAGAGTTCTTCACCTTGCCATCCGCACTCTCGTGAAAACTGTCCACACGAGCTGCCAGCGTGCACTTGGCCGACACCAGCCGTGCTGCCTTTCTCCTCAAATCCTAAAAGGTACAAAAGCAGAAGTTGAGCAGGAGTCTGGGAAAAATGAAAATGATCATTTAAAAAACTGTCATTATTGAAAAATACACCTGTTGATAAAACACAAGTTCACATTAGGTCACCTTTAGATTTGGGGTTCTCTTTTGAGATATAGGAGTAAAATAGAGGGCAAGATATGATTTCTGGCTTTATCAACCAGCTCTACAAGGAACTCATCACAAACACTACTACAAAAAAAAAGAGGCTTATAACAAAAAAAACAAAAAAAAAAAGATGTGCATGTGCAAACTGACCGGAGGAAGAGACTGCACCACATCACAGTGGTAGATGTAGCCAGTGTGAGGGAGCAACGAGGTGCTGCTGAACCCAGACAGGGTTCTCCTCTGAGCACCCAACAACATCAAGTTACACGCTGGCATCTTAGACAAGTTTGTAAGTCCCCCAGCAATACCTGAGCATACATGCAGTGGTGGAGTGAAAAAAGTGGTGGAGTGAAAAACAAAATACAGAATCAAGTCTGGTTTAAAAAAAAAAAAAGTTGTATTCAACTTTACCAGCTCTCACACACTTACCCATGATCTTGGCAGCAGTGGATGCCCCAACTATGATTGACAGATTAGGAGCAATGAAAGACATTCTGGATTCCACATACTCATAAATCCTGTGTTTTGACTGGTTGAGCTCAAGAGCCATATCACACGCCTCCTCCAATCTCTGGAGTTCCTCCTCACCCAATAATGTCCTATAAACATAAAAGCATACAAATGACCACTTGCCTTTTCAAATTTCTTAAAGATTTATTTTCATTGTTCACTGTACAAAGGAAAAACTAGACAAACACTGTTCCCTAAGAAAATGGAAGAGAAAGAATGTAAATGTTGCCCAGTGAAGCTCCTCACCCCTGTGTAGTGGAGGCAGTAACACTGACCACCATAATGGTAGCATTGGTCAAGATTTGTTGCAGCGTCTCGTTGTTCTTACACTTTTCCAGGTTGTTCCCTAGTTCCTACAAACACAAAGACACCCTCAAAACTCTTTCAAATAAAAACAGCCGTTGCACTGAATTTATGCAATTTTCCCCTTAACATACTCACTCAACCAAAATATTTCAGTATCCATTAGTGGGTAGAAGTTTAGGCTTCCTCAGTGCAAAGCTTTTAGCTGACTATTCTGCTATCTGCTACCTGGACCCCACTGCTTACCTTCACTGTTCTAATATAGTCCAGGGAATTGGGCACCAGTGACTCAAGCTCTGGGAATCTCTTGGAGTATTTGTCACGAACAAATTTGTGAATGATATCTGGAAAAAGAACAGGAAACATTTGTAGCTCAGGAGTTGTGATTTTGCAAGTGTGACGGTCATAGGCCCGGCACGGATTCAGAGGAGAGAACTTGCTACTGTAGCTCCTTTTTGGCCACGAAATAGCTTAGTCTTTACTCTGATCCTAATTTCTTTCATATATAGAATAACATTTTTGATGTGCTTGTGTTAATATTTATAATTATCTGAAAATAAATGAGAAGACATTTAAAAGACAAAGCGCCCCCTGACTTTTTGAATGAGCAAGACACAAATAGACGTCGCATTAAGAAAAAAAATCCAATTTTGCAGCACAGCTGGCCAATAAAGCTGTTCTAATAACTTACAGCTCTTGGCAGATATTCTACCGTCCAACACACATTGCACAAAAAATAAAACAATTAAAAAAAGACCAAACTCCCTTAAGCATGTAATTAAAGAGGAAAGCCACATCAAACAGATGCCAGACTCACTTAATTCATTGTCGATTTCCACAGTCAGGTTGTTGGCTGCAACAATGAGCCTGTATTCAGGGTCTGCCTCCACAGGGCCGGACACTGCAAGTACATCATTTATACAAGGTGAGTGCAATTCAGTTCACATCTCAATGTGCATCTCCAGTCTAATTTCAGGCAGCTGCTGCTTACCATCTGTGTTCTTGCGTGGATTCCCCACATACTGAGAGATCTTCTCCATGATGTCAGAAAACTGAAAAATACAAAATAAGAATTAGAATTTAAAGACATGGGGAGAATGACAGTCAGTGAGGTAGTCATTAGGGTACTGACCGACTTGCTGTTTCGTAGTTTTGCTATGGATGACACACTCTCTGCCCCACTGTAGTCCAGCTCCATCTCCTCCGGTATATCCTCCAGCCTTCCATCACCCTCCCTATCTCTTACTCCCCCGTCACTCTCCTCGCCTTCCTCACCCGGGTACAGTCCGTCCTCACCTTCATCTCCCGCCTCCTCCAAATCTGCGAGCAGCTCATCTGCTAAAGACATCTGGACAGAAGAAACACCAGCAATAAGATGTAACAGCATTCAGCACAAACCATTCACATAGAGTTAGGGTTAAAGACATCCATTGCCACCCAATTGGGTTGCCCCTGTGAACGGAAGGCCATGGGTTTGATTCCCAGGACTCTTAGCAGCACCACCGAAGTACCTTGAGCAAGGTTCCGTCCCAAAGCACCCCCACTGGTGGCAGCCCACTGCTTCACAAGGTGAATGCATTAAATGCAGAGAAAAACAATTACATTGCTAACACTCTGGCATGTTCACATGGGACTATAATGGGCCACTTTACTTTTATCAACATGTGCTTTCATTTTTCTGAATCATTTGGTCGCACTTAGTCACACATTTCACTTGTTGCTGAGAATCACAGCCTAAAAGGAAGTTCCATCCTTCAGCACTGCTAAAAGCACCACTAACTCCCTGTCTAATTTAGGATCTGGAGCCCAAAAGTTTGAAGGAGAAACGTTCCTCAATTTGCATTGAAGAATACTGACCTGATGTCAACAAAATGCATAAGCAAGTATTTTTTTATATCCAATGTTATTTAGTGAGAGAATAAATCACTATCCACATACAGTTGACTTTCTCTCTGTGAAGGAACACAGGAACCCTCAGTAAATGGAATTAATTCATTTCTTTGCTTCAACAAATGTGTTACAGAAACTTACTACTATGAACAAGTCAGCAATTTGAGAGCATCTCGAAAGTTAGCAATAAGACTCGCATTTTTGTGTTTATAACCAAGCAATGATTTGGGGCTACAGAGGGTAAGCCCTACTTTCCCAGCAGTTATATGGACGGCAGCTGAAAAAATGACTCAAAAATACACTTAATGTAGAATTACTTAAAGACTTAATGTAGAAGAAACAGTACAGAGCCCAGAGGAATGAACAGAACGGACTCCCAGAATCTAAAATACGTATTAAAAAATGATCGCTTCTTACCTTAAAATGTCCCTAGTCTTCACACCGGTGGTACGAAAGTGCGACAATCTGCAAAATGGCAAAGTAAGTCAAATATGGCATAAAATAACAGATTAAATTATATAAATGTAAACACAGATCCTCACAAACAACGCACGGGTGTCGTCCAGGTCGCGCAGTAAACGCGTAATTTATACAGTGGCCATCGCAAAGCTTTGTGGGAAATGTAGTTTTCGGTGGCACAGAACTACTAGTGTAAAGGTTCCATTTGACATACCTGAATACACCACACAGTGGTGGTTTCTCTGCATTTAACCTGTTCACCAAGTGAAGCAGCAGGCAGCCGGCGAGCAGTGTGTGGGGACCAGTGTTGGGCACATTACTTTAAAAAAGTAGTTAGTTATAGTTACTAGTTACTTCTTCCAAAAATTAACTGAGTTACAGCATTATAAAAGTAACTAGTTACCAGGGAAAGTAACTTATTTGAATTTTTTTTTAAATATAATGCATATGTCAAAAATGTGGATCTCCCTCCCCCCTTTGATGGAAGTTTAGCTTTATGTTCAGGTATGTGTAATAACACTAACTACTAAATATGTGTAATTAATGAAACAGACACGTAAAATAAATAAAAGTCTAAATATAAATAAAATAATATATTTTTAGCAGAAAACAGTGTACACAAATCTACACTATTCTAATAACGCTGTGGGATAATGTGAGACAAGACACCTATTAAATGTAATATATCATTGTAGATAGTGTCATTACTATGTATATATTAGCAGAATGATAAAAACAAAATAGAATGTTTTAGAACTTTTCATATTTATTGCACTTCAACAGGCCGCAACTGGCAATTAAATAGGTCAAAATTAAATTATG
>JBBPDH010000007.1:17339984-17353634 GCA_037974565.1 Clupeocharax schoutedeni
TCTGTCTCACTCTAATGTTCTAATAACAGACTGCATATTTAATAATATAGTTTACACACCAACTAAATTATCAATTTTATTTCTCTTCACGAAGTTGATTCTATGAGACTAATAGTCTTGGATAATCTCCACTGTAAACCCCAAACATAACACTATGAAGATGATAAATTAACACATTCATCCATATGACAGGGTAAACAGTTTTGTTATTACTATTATTGTCATGATTATTATGATGATGATGATGATGATGATGATGATGATGATGATGATGATGATGATTATGATGATGAGTCATTTTCTCTTGGGATACAAAAGATATTTCAGCTCCTAAAATAGACTTGGCGGAGCTGCTCTACACTACAAGAGGCACAGAGGAACAAAGAGCATCTAAATATAGTACTAATTTGTGAAAATATATCCAATAAATAAAGTGTCTCAGACTCAGTCTAGAGCTGAAGAGAAGTGCTTTAGTGCGATAGCAGTAGATGTAGCCATGTATAATAACATATTGTTGTACAAATATACTATAATTCTTTTAATTATTTCCAAGATCCTGTCTTAATGCATATCTGATTTAGTACATTCTGAATGCTTTATGTGACTAAATGTTCTGAACATGGAGAATTTGAAGACAAACTGTTGTTTCTCATTCAGATTACACTCACCATGTCCATCGAAGTGAGCAGGCTTTCCAAGAGGCGACGGACTTGTAGGTGCAGAGCTAGAACTCAGCTCATTAGTAGGAGTTTCCTGCAAGGTAAGATTGGCAGGTGACAGGCAAGTCTACTGGCAAGGCTGTCTGACTGCAATTAGAACACATTTACAATAGCAACGTTTCTATTAAGTTCTCATTTAGGTACTAGGCAGAAACCTAACGGGGCTTAAAGACTGTATGTTTTGGCATGCTTTTGGCTCTGCAGACAGACGAATGTGTGACTGATCACCTTTCATACCTGATCAAAAAGATAGACGGTGACATCATCGAAAAAGGACACATTCCTGCCATGGTCGCGGTTCTCTTTGTCCAGAGGTTCCTTGGGTGATTTTAACAAACTCCGCAGACCAACTCGCTTGTGAACATCCGTTTCTGTGACGACAATAACCTTCCTAGAGGACTCGTCCTCCTGTTCCTCTTCCTCATCTTCCTCAGGATCGCTTCCAGCTGAAACTCCCCTCCTCCGACCAATTCTGTGGTCGCCCCCATCCCACAGGCCCCCTTTAGGGCCAGGAGAGAGGGGAAGAGAAAGCGCCAGAGGAGGGAGCGAGAGGGAGAGGCGAGCCAGTTTAGCTGGAACAGAAGATGATGAAAATGGAAGTGTCGATGAAGATAAGCCAAGTGAACGAGCAATGGTGTTGTTAGCAGTGTTAGAAATCTCACATCCAAACACATTGCAATACTGAAGAACTGTCATAACAGTCTTAGTCACGATATCAGCCACCACCGCTTCAGCAAGTGAAGTATTAAAGTATTAATCCTCACCAAAGATGAAATCTCATCACCATTAAATTAAGCAAGTCTGATTGGAAGCACATATGGACGAATGCTTGATGGTTATTTTATTACTGGAATGCAAAATATGAAACATGAAGTATAAAATAATGAACAATATTAATGTTGTGACAATATTAATGCCTTTTTCGTTCAGTATTTAGCTCTGTACCTTCAGATGTCATTGCAACATTAGAATTTTCATATCGCTGATGCAGATCCTGGCAGTTCTGTATCACAGAAGTGGTTGATGCTAAAAGTACCTTTCATAGCTTGGTTTGCTGCAGGCAGGGTAGGCGTGACTTCAGCCTGCTCTGTCACTGTCAGTGTCTCCGTTTCTACCTCAGTATCTTCACTCTTAGTTAAAACTGGTCCAGAGGGCACTGCCTCTTGTTTACTGCAAAGACAGATCAAATTCAGGGCCAAAGTCAGCATATGCAAACTGTGTGTTCAAGATCACAGACTTATCATTTGCATGTCAATATGAATAGTGCAGTATGGAATACTCCATCATAAAGTGATCTGACCAAACACAAAGACCAGTATCCAACTGGGACTGGAAATGGTTATACATACATCACTGAACTGAAGGCTTATGAATGGGCAGTGATATATAAATGCCCTTATATACATGTACACCGTGTACCTCTCAGTTTCCTGGGAAGCCTTTTCTGTGGTAGCATCATTTTCCGCAGCAATGTTGGTATCTCCCCAAGGGCGCAGAATGACACTGTCGGTGAGGCTAGATCCCCAGAGCACATTGGTTTTGACATTCTCACTGAGGGAGTACTGTAGTTTCTCTTCACAAACCTTTAAAGAATACAGTTAAAGATGATTAGTTTTCTCTATAATGTAGTCCAACTATTTCAGACTGGTCACTCAAATGTTATTTTAGGGATGGTGGTCATTGATCAGTTGTATATAAATATAAATGAATATATGGAATCAACAAATGAAATAAATAGTGAATTGTCTTTTAATATCTTTTTACTAGACATGTATGATGTAAAACCACAAAAAAGCTGGGACACAAGCTGCTGATATTGCATCTCATGTTATGCAAAATAACAACATTTCAGAACAGCTGTGGGACACTGTTAGTCGTTCTGTTAGTCATCTCGTAGTGTTTTCACTTTAGCCTAAATTGTATAACCTGATTTAAATTCATATAAGGGGGTAAAATACCTTAAAATATTACAACATATATATTATAACATTATAACATCTCAGTATCCAAATATTACATATGTGGATGTTTAAACAACAAAGGTAGCTAAACACACATCCCTTTAAATGTATATTTAAAACCGTGGGTGTCATTTTTCATTCACCTGCATCATTAGCCCATTTTTTGTTGGAAGTTGGGACAGTGAACGTTGACCCTTGGTGCCTTCACTTGTATGACTTGGTGAAACAGTTGGTGAGACATCAATTCCTGCTGTATTGTCCAGCAAGTGTTGAGAACCTTCTAGGTTCTGTGAGCTCTTCTCATTCTTGTCCAAACTGTGCAATATTCCCTTAGAAATATCAAAGAGTCCATCAACCTTTTCTTTCACCTCAACTCTTGTCTTGCTTTCTGGTATCTCTGAGTCGTCTTGGCCCTCCTCTGTGTTAGCATTCTTTTTAAGGGACTGAAGAAGTTCCAGGTTTTCCAAGAAGAGATCACCAAGAATATCTTCATCACCTGAAATGCAGCACAACTTCTCTAGTTTTTCGAAATCCTCCAAAGGCTCCTCATCTAAATCCTTCCACTCTGAGATCAGCAACTCTGGGATGGAGTTCAAGGAGCTGTGAGAGATTGGCTGATGAGATATACTATTTCTGTCATCCTCACTGTTACAGTCAGACACCAGGTGAGTCTGATTTTCAGTGATTAAGGACACGCGCGTTTTCTGTCCTAAATTTGCTGTAATCCCTTTGCTGTGAGTGTTGGTTGAACATGCTTTATCAAACTGATCTAAGGAATCAGCATCATTAGAAAAGACTAATAGACTTTCCTGCTCTATCACATCGGACCAGGGCTGCTCAGTTGCGTTCTGTAAATTTGCACTAGACTTAATCGCTATATGGTGCACGGTGTTAGGGAAGTTGTTTGGGCCTGAGCAGTCACTCATTTCTGTGTGCTGAGAAGCATCACAGTCTGAGATCTCCATAGACACAAAGGCAGGAGAGCAGCATTGGACATTGCTTGTATGGACTGTGCATGGTTCTGCTTCAGTGTTAGCAGTGAGGCCGGGACAACACAGAGAATCTGATCTGTTTTTGTCAGAAAATACAACCTCCCCTCCTTCTCTGTTTGGCAACTGGCAGTGATTTTCTATATCCTTTCTGTCAGCTTGACTGTTGTAACGGTCTTGGCTTGACGCTGCTAAGTGGGTTTTAATAGCAGTATTAGCTGCACCAGCTGGATTTGGCATGTCTACAGTGGATGGAATGAGCTGAGCCTTCATTTCATCAGTTTCCAGCGGTGTTGTGGCCCAGTTGTTGTGATTTGCATAAGATTCATTCAGATTTATTATACTTTCAAACCTCACAAAGTCACTAAATACGGCTGAGTGGCTGACTCCAACTTTTTCTCCTTCCTTGTTTTCCATGTTAAGGAGGTTCTCCACTCTGTTGAAGTTCTGATTTCCTTCAATGTCCAAAAAGTCATCTTCCTCTGCCTCATTCTGAACATATACCTTGGAACCTGGGGCATTAGAGCTTATCCTTCCAACACCATTTAACTGGGGGAGAAGTTCTTGCTCCGGGTTCTCCAGGTTATCCACATCCACTTTTACACAGTTCATTTCATGGCCAGTCTCTCCATTTTCCATGTCAGGATTCTCTACATTTTCCTCTTGATGAATAACCATCTGCAGTGGTGTTTGTTGTGTTTGAGGAGCTTGCTGAACCCAACAGGAAAATGTTTGTTGTGTAGAATTGGCCTGCTCCAGCCTTTCATCATTGCATCTGTTTTCATGAGCCTCCAAAATGGTAGGATGAGGTTCACTCTTTGCTAGCTCATCATTTGCTTCTTCTTCCCAAAATTCACAGCCTGCAACCAATCGCTCTCCCTCTGCCCACTTATTTTCAAAACCTGAGAACAACTCTGACTCTAATTCTCTTTCAGAACTCTGAATCTTAGCTGTTGCCCACTGGTCATTTTCAACGGAAGCCCACTGGTCATTTTCAGCTGACCATAAAGGAAGATCTCCTTGCTGAAATCGATTGCAATCAAGTTCTCCTTTCAGACATCCACCAGTGCCTTCATCCTCAAAAGCATTCCACAATTCTATAGCGTTCGGTTTGAGTTCCTTTGAGGCTTCCTCAACCAAATCATAAAAACATTTCTTTTCTGAGCGCTCCGCTGAAGTGACCTGTTCTCTTTCACCATTTGGAGATTTTTTGGTTGCAATGCAATGCTCCAATTTAGAAAACTGTCCTTCAGTCTCTGACTGAATCTTTGCCATCTCATCTTCACTTTCTTCAGTATAAGACAGATTTCTCAAGCCCAGTTCATTTGTATCTACCTCTTGCATTTCCACGGTTTGCTTCTCTGATATTGAGGTATCCTCTCTATTGTTTTCAGACCAGATGGAATGGGTTAAGTTGTGCTGTGTGTCCTCAGTGCCGGACTTCTCCTTGATTTGATTGCTGTTTATGGATGGCAAAGTATCTGACTGAAACCTGTAAAACTGAGATAACCTGGACTCACTGTTGTCTAACATTGGTGTCTGCTTTTGAATTTCTTCATGTTTTAAACAACCCATCATTTCATATTCACTTGCTTTTAAACATGCCTGATGTCTAGGCAGTTCATCCACAGCACTTGTTTGTTGGGAATTGGCAAGAGGTTCTGCTGTTGTCTTAGGAAGCATTCCCAAATTGTTACCTGAATCATGAAACTCTTTTTCTTTACTAGAAGACATTTGGTAATTAAGATGCGAGCCATCAAAACTTCTCAGTGGCTGATTCTCTATAGTGGAAAGCAGTTTGTCTATAAGCTTACCTTCAGTTTCTGACTCTCCTAAAACACCCAAGATATTATTATCACTATGTTCAAGGTTCGTTTCAGTTATGCCAATATCCACATTCTCTATGCCATCACCAGATCTCCTTATAACCATTCTATCTGAAAATAATGCTTGAATATGATCTCTGTCTTTTGCTTTGTTTTCCAAATACTCGTGCCCTGCTGGACCATCATCGTCGACTTCAATCTTTTCCTCAATTCCCATCAATATTCCTCCTCTCTCCCCTGTTCGGCCACTGCCAGGACGTGAAGAGCACAGACTATCACTCCCTCTTCTGGGCAAACCCTCACCAGCCTCAAAGTCACTGTCTGAGAAGTAGGCAGAGTCGCGGTGAGGGGTTTCAGTCCCAAGAACCCTCCAACCAGTGCCTCCCCCACCAATGTCTCCAGGAGTGAGGCAGTCCATAGAGCTAGAGGTAAGAGGTGATATCATGGAGTCTGTGGGTGTAATAGTGGACAAGGACTGATCAGAGTTTGGCTCCCTTGCCAAAGCAAACGGGAATGAATCTATGCTTGTTTTATCAAAAGATAAGGCAGGCTCATTTGATGTGATTTCTTTTTCTCCATCATCATTTCTGTTGTTTAAGTATTTGTCTGTTTCAGTCAAAGTAGGCTGTTTGCTGCATATAGATGTCTCTGTTTGTAAAACCTCAGACTTAGCCTGAGGGAAGTCTGGACATCTTGCATTTTCAAAAACTGTGCCACAGTCCCTCTCGGCAAACAGATCTGCTGAATTGGCATCTTCAGGGACATCTTTAAATGTCATCTTATTTTGAAGGGGTTGCTCTAATCTTTCAGATGTACTGTCATTTTGAGAATATGTTTCTGCTTTGGACATCATGTCTGAGTCTGTAGCCACTGGGTCAACTGGACTGCTTTCATCTTTTCTCAATTCTAACATGCCTTCCATGTTCACTTCCAAAACTGAATTAACAATCTTAGCCTTATTAGGTAAGAGATTCTCAGTGGCTTCAATTATGCCCTTCCCTGAGGTATCTGGTGACAAAGACTGAACTTTAGACTGGACGAACAGTTCTGTTTGTTCTCTAGATTTTACATTGTGGAGAGGTACACTAAGCTCTAAAGCTTCTGTTTCACTGTTAAACACCTCAGCATCTTTTTTCTCCGTCATGAGAGGAGACGACTGGTCTATGAGAAGCCCTGTTTTAGGCAAGATGCCTGAAGGAGCAAAATCTGCAGGGCTTTGAGGTTTTACGTCTGATTCGGCCAGGGCTTGATTACTATCAGGGGTTAATTTTTGCTCCGTTTTGAGGCTTTGTATTTCTGATGCTATTTGCAGTACTGGTATTTCTGGACGCACTGCAACTTTTATTTCACTCTTTTTAGCTCGTTTGGTAACCTGAGCATAGATTGCCTCTTTCATTACACTCTGGGGATTTCCTGATGATCTTTCACACTCAAATCTTATGGTTTGGGAGGATTCTGGGTCAATACATATCGACTCATATTCAGGTGATATTGCTATAGGTGATGGACTTTCTTCCTGTTTGCGCTGCCTTGTTATTATCTCAGTGAGAAACGTCTCTGCTGATTGGATCTCTTTTAGGAACTCCTCTCTGGTCATTTCTTCTTTCTTAGACTCAGACTCAGACTCAGACTCAGCAGTCTCGATGGTAACATCAGACAGGAGGGAACGGGACCTCATCATTCCTTGTGAATACGCTTCTTCTGCTTCAGCATATGTAGGTAAGTCTTGTGGACATGCATAAGGAAAGGGTGTGGTTCCAAAGCGGGATACTGGGATTCCTCCATCACCATCATATACATCTTCACAGTCTGACACTACTGTGTCAATCTCAGTGAGAAATAAATCTCTCTTTTTAGTCAGTGATACTCTATCTGTCTCCCAGGTCTGAGCAGCTGAGTCAAGCTCGGTGAGGAGGGATTGGGAGCGTCGCATCCCTCTAAATCCACTCTCCTTGTTACTGTCCTTGCCCCATGAACTTTGTCCCATGTTCGAGTCTGAGGACTCATTGGAAATTTCAGTTAGGAACAGGTGTATTGGGGATTTCCTGGCTGCTGCAACTCGCTCCCGATGCAACTCTGCATCTTCCTTCCAGAGGGCTGGAAGAATGGTGTCGAGACGAGACTGGGTTCTTTTCATTCCTCTGGAAAAGAGTTCAGTTGTAGCAGGGTCTGCGGCATTAGCCAATCTGGCATGTTCAATGGTAGTGCCACTGCTTGGTTTGCTTGGAGACATAAAGGGGGAATCATAATCTTCCTCTGAATATGCTGGACTAGAGGAGGACTTTCTCTCAAACTCTGGAATCATGGACTGTGAGCGAGTCATTCTGGAATAGGAAGATTCCCTGCCGTTCGGGGACCTCTTTTCTATCATGTATGAATCTGTGCAGTCCCTTGAATTTTGCAAAGACTGTGAGCGTGTCAAACTTCTGTCAGTAAGTTGAGTGTCAGCATAGTCACAGCTTAATGGGTCTCTTTGTAAGTGCACTACAGAACTGTTATGTCTGGGAAATGTTTCTCCAGAGTAATGATGGTAGGAATTTCTCTGAAGTCTGTAATGGGGAGGAAGGGGAGGGGGGCATGTTTGAGGTGGAGGAAACATGGATGGTCCTCCAGAGGAAGGGGGAATTGATGGGGAGAGAGAGGGGGACGGAGGCAGAGTTTGGTGTGTTCGATTGAATCCCAAATGATCAAAGTTGCTTTTGGATGAAGAACAGCTGCTTATAAATAATGTATCAGAAGTCTCTGATTTGCTCATGGGGTAAGAGGATCCCGGGTAGTGACCCAGTCCATAAGACCGAGGATATATTGGAGGAGGAACCGGCAGGGGCCGTGAGTGTAAGTGGTTGCCTGAAGAGTTGGACATTGAGCGGGGTTTTGGAGGAAGAATAGGTCCTTGGCATCTCAGACTCGGGTCTCTTTTCACATCTGTCCTGTCTCCTAAATCTATCACTGCAAAATCTGTCACTTTGCTGCAGCCTTCTTTACTAAACTCAACCAGGCCTGTGTTTGGCACTAGGACCTGGATTTCACTGGACCTTACCATCTGAACTGTCTTAGAAGCAACTCGTCCAAAGTTGTCTTGGTAACCAAAAACAGTTTTTTCCTTTCCAAGAGTCCCACTACGGATCTCTACTAACTCCAAATCCCCAGGACTAACTGAATCTGCTCGTAATGAAGATGTTTTCCCTTTAAAAGAAGGTGATTTATCCTGTGGGGTGTGTTCCTCCAAGCGAATGTAGTATTCACTGGCTAATGAGGGGCTACGGGCACTGATCACAGGAACGACTGTAGGTGTGTCCAGAGACTGCCTGTGGCCAGAGCTGGGAGTAGGTATTGGTTGAGGGGGAGGAAGAGGTTTGTAACCCCTTCTACCATGGGCCTTCTCCCAGAAGTATTCAAAATTCAACCCTTTGCTAGTCTCTGTGACAGTTAATATATCGTCAAGCTCAGATGAAGTGGGAGTGATCGAATTCACAGGATCCAACAGTGGGAAGGAGTTTCCATTCCCTCTGAAATGTCCATCCTCTCTGCTGTAATCTCTGTGCCGTTCACCGGCAGCTGATAGGAACGCATTAGGACGAAGTGAATCCCATCGCCTTTCAAATGACTCTTCACTCTCTCCTCTCCTTCCTCTGTCATGATGTTCCTCATAATCCTCTTCATCCTCATCCTCCATTACACTCCTCCCTTGTTCGGCAGCAAGGAGTGATGAAAGGAGGATGAAAACTTCATTGACTGTTGGACGCTGAGAGGGTGGAAGCCAGCATGACTGCATGACCTCGTACCTAAAAACACAGAAAGCCACAGGGAGTTTACTTTTTATTATTTTTTTTCATTAAAATGTATGTATGTGCACTGTTTGTGTTCTATAGTCTTCCATTCGGTTATAGCAGATAAGCAAAACTGACCAGTAGTCCGAATGGGAGAGTTTGAGGCGAGGTTGTGCAAGTGTGATCTGCCTCTCCTTGATAACAAAGGTGAGGACTTCTTCATCGCTCAGATGTCTATGTGGCTGGGCACCAAACTCAAATAGCTCCCAAATCACCACACCTAAAGACCTGGTAATGAAAAAAGCAGAGTGGGGCAAAAGAAACTTTAAAAAACACATTCAATTAATTATAGTGGGCCCATGGAAAAACGCACAATAAGCATGAGCTTAACATGTGATTACTTTATGCTCTTCCTCAAGTGATTAAATTCTACCTAAATGATCAGTAGAAATAGATCATTGACTGTCTGGGCCACTGAACAGTGACCTTTGATTGATTGATTTATATAGTCTGTACCACACATTGCTGGTTTTAGTCTGGTCCGTGACCGTCAATCCTCCTCTGAACTCCAGCAGCTCTGGGGCAATCCAGCGCAAAGGAATCCACAACTTATCCGGAGTCAGATAGTAGTCTTCCTGTTAGTGGCACAGAAAAGACAACAAATGAATCAAGATCGGGGTATGTTCAACTAAAAATATTTTTAATGTAAAGGTATACATGCATTAATATACCACAAGCATGTATTAATAGACTATAATATACTAAAATACTCTGTGATCACATGTTTGTGTACAACTCAACATGTAGATTCATGTCAAAATAAGAGAACCAGTGCATTATAAGTACCTTGTAATGATTGTGTGAGAGACCATAGTCTCCGATCCTGACCGTGAGATCTGAGGTGAGCAGACAGTTTCTCAGCGCCAGATCACTGGAGGGAGGCAGACAGAAGCCTAAAGCATCCATTTTCATTTACAATCTTAAGTCACCACCATCAGTCTACATTTACTGTAATGCTATCCGGCACCATTCGAAATTAGAGTCTGTTTAAAGAACAACTGTTCAACACAGAACTGCTTAGGAAGTAGGACTCATACATCACACAGCTGAGGTTTAACCTGAGTGGTTAGGTGTTATGTGGTGGTTATATGTGATAGGAGTGTTAATGCTATTACAATAGTTATGGAAAAAGCTTCCTGCTCCTGCTACAGAGATTTGTTTCTCTTTTTCTTCTGTTCATTCTTTGGAAGAACATACAGGGAGAGTTAAATATGAAGTGACCTGTGCTCACACTCACCTGTGTATGTAGTTGTTCTCATGAAGGTGCAGGAGGCCTGAAGTGATCTCATACGCCATCCGTTGCAAGGTCAGGAGGTCCCGGTTTAAAAGGTCTGGCGTCATGCCGTCTGACTTCCTCTGAGCCCTTAAATATCTTTTGAGGTCCCCCTAGAAGCAATCCATATAACAATTATCATGTATAAATTATACCAATTTTAGAATAATAGAGTTTATAGATAGATTATACAGAGGCCAACATGTGTTCTTTCAGAACGCTCTTATACAATATATGTCCCCTCCTAGTAGGTGACTTTAAGTGTGACTATACACAACTCTCCATAGCAAAAAGCATCACTAATAGAATTGGACACTCCGGAGCAACCACAAAGGAGCATAAGGTCATCTTGCCCGATGCCAAATGTTGATTAGAAGGGTATAAAGATCCCCAGCATTGGGCTGTGGAGCAGGTCACATGCATTCTTTTGAACGATACAACATTATTCTGCGTCTTTGGATGGTTTAGTGAAGCTGACCTCACTAATGCTCTTGTGGCTAAACATTATCAAATCCTCAATGCAATGTTCCAGCATCTACTGTAAAGATATCCCAGTAGAGCAGAGGCTGTCATGGGATCAAAAGGGGGACAAACTCTCTAATGCATACCCTTGATTTCAGAAAACCCAATTTAATGCTCATGAGCAATGAGTGATACTTCAAGCTTAAATGAAAATGTGAGCTACAAATGAACATTTTACACCATACATTAGGATGTTTATTTGACATAGCAAAACATGCTTTAAAACACTGGCACACCCTTTTATTAATATCTGGTGTAGCCTCTCCTGGGAATAGCAGCACTGAGCCACTGTGATGCTTAACAAGATTGGAGAACACTTGTTGAGGCATCTTAATTCAGTTCTTCATACAAAATATTTCCCAGTGATTAATATCTTTGGACATATGTGGACAGTATGGGCTATATAGCCACAGGAAGGAGCGAGAGAAACTAAATGCCAACCTGAGTCTAATGCCAGCGACTTGTAAAAAAATTAAATTAAAAAGAATTACATGACAGTATATAGTAAACATACCTGGGAGGTAGTGTGCTCACGTTTCCTTTTCCTAGCAAATTTTCATTTGGTTTTACCCGTGTTAACTAAGGATATTGGGATTTTACATGTATGTAACCTCATATTTATCCTCCAGGGAACAGGAAATATATAACAATTTCAGACATTTAAGAATATAGCCTTTAATGTGATAAACAATCATGAAATTAATTGTTCAAACTATGGATTGATTCCACCAATAACTGCTGAATGGAATTTTTTAAGCGCATAATTTGTGAAAGACAATCTAATGTGTGATCTGTTTGTAGTGGGAGAGGGATATAGTCTAAAGTAGACTTCAGGCTTTGAGCACTCACCAACTGGCAGAACTCCATAACGAGCAAATAGGGGATGTTCTCACTGCACTGACCCAAACATTGTAGGATGTTGGGATGCTGAAGGCTTCTGTAGGTGAAAAAAGAATAATAAGAATAGATGGGGGGGGGGGACAGACAGACAGAGAGAGAGAGACAAAGATAGAGAGAGACAGACAGACAGACTGACAGAGAGAGAGAGAGAGAGACAGACAGACAGACAAAAAGACAGAGAGAGAGACAGACAGACAGAGATAGAGAGAGAGACAGAGAGAGAGAAGAGAGGTAGAGAGGCAGAAAGAGAGCGAGAGAAAAACTAAAGATATAAGTAACTAGACCTTTGAAGGGCATTTAGGTGAAAGACAAATAGTGGGTTACAAAAAAGTGAAGGAGGAATTCACATTAGCCATAAGGGGACAAGGATAGGTGGAGAGAGAGAAAGAGTGAGGGTGAGAGAAAGCGAGTGAAAGTGAGAGAACGAGTGAGAGAGACAGAGTGAGAACTGGCAAGTGTAATTATTATTCAAACTGGGACTGATATATGTAGGTCAGCTATGCTGTTGAAGCATTCTGTAGCCTAGTTTCTATGCAGCATTTTTAGAAATACTGAACTTAATACACTATTATATGCTAATCAGATCCAGTCCGATATGACTATGCAAATATGTGATATACACCGATGAGCCACTTTATTAGCTGCATCAACCATTTATCTACTCGTTGTTATTTATCAAGTCGATATACTTTGTATATTACTTTGTAATTTTTATAGTTTAGAATTATAGACCATAATCCATCTGTTTCTCGCCATTTTAGTTTTAGTCTCTTGTTCAAAATGTTAGGCTTGTTTAAAGCTCTAACCTGTATGGCTCAGCCTCTGCCAGGAATTTGCGCTGTTCCAGAGGGCCGGCACTGACTTTCAGTTCCTTCACCACAGCCTGAGAGGAGCTGCAATCACACAGGACCTCTGCCAGGATCACCTAAAAGAGAGAGAAAGAAAGAAGGAAGGGGTGAGCATAACAAAACAAGGGAGAGTAACACAGAGAGACAAAGAAAATAGAAGAATATAATGAAGAAAAGGGAAACAGAAGGAGAGAAACACTCTGTATCTTTCTTTGTGTCTAAACATTGGAAAGTTATTATTCCTCAAAAGCAAAACATGGTCTAAATCCTGGTCAAAGGTGTAACTCACTTAACAGATCTTATCATTTTCACTTGCCGATCACCAAAATGTAAAATGCCTTTTTTCTTAATTTCAGACATTCAATGTGTTACAGTATTTTAAGTAGGATCTAAATGAACCGCAGCGAATAACAGAGAGGAAAAATTATATTTCTGCTGAACACAAGAGTCTCCAAAACCAGACCGTATAGGTTGTATTAACAGAAAAGTGCTATTTGAAAAATTACAGACCTTTTTGGCACAATTAACACTTAATTAAAACAAACTTGCATGGTGTAGTGGGTAGCAACCGCATATAGGTACACATAGATGTTTTGTTACATGGAAAAACCTGAAATCTTTTTCACACTAAGGATCAATGTTCTTTGCTATGATGCTATTAACATTTATATTGATACATTAATGGCTTGTTCTGCACAGAAGTACGGTTGGTCATAAAAGGGAAGACAATGAAATGTGTAGCGATTTCAGCATGCAGTCTATTTCAGTTGGAAACATAACAA
>JBBPDH010000007.1:17358094-17372196 GCA_037974565.1 Clupeocharax schoutedeni
GCCCGGGGAGCAGTGTGTGGGGACAGTACCTTGCTCAGGGTACCTCAGAGGTGCCTAGTGGTCTTGGGAATCAAACCCGCGACTTCCTGATCACAGGGCGAATGCCCTAACCACTTGGCTACCAGCTTTTATGAGTTGAGTCAGAGCGTACAGTGCATTGGTCAGTGTGACACTCACCTAGCTACACTGTAAACGAGGACCACGCTGGCGAGAATCCAGCCGAACAGCAGAACCAGACAGAAGAAGAAGTTGGAGCCGGTGGAGCGGAAGGTTTTGATAGCCGGACGGCAGTTCTGGAACAGAGTTACCTGAGACAAAGTGAAGAATTTCACCCATAATATTTCACAACGAAGACGCCCACAGAAGAAAAGAGAGAGGGAGAAGAAAGAAGGAGGGAGGCACACAGGGAGGAGAAGAGGTGGGGAAAAAAGGGAGAAAACAACAGAAGAGAATATAGAAGAGAAGAGTTTACTGAACAGTATTCCATTCTCATCACTGCTGGCAACATTTGTTAGCCCTGTGTTTTCACTCTACTTGTTTTCAGAAATACTATTTTTGAGGTGTTTTTTATGTGGTCTCTGCAGCAGTTAATATCTAGTAGCCTATCTAGCGTTGTGACCCTTCTGTGGACTGGTTCTTGTAAAGTGTGGAAAAAGACTCTACTCCCATAAAATGATGATGATGACAGTGAAGAAGAGAACATGTTGCACCTTTTTGCAGTAGAAGATGATGATGAATTTAACAGTGTTGATGAGGGGCAGTAGAGGGCAGAAGAGCGCACCGGTCCATACCACGGTCTGACCGTACACCAGAGCAAGAACGTTCGGAGGCACCTGAAACTCCTGCCGACCCACCAACTGGGTCAATTTACATGAGCAGTGGTCAACAGCAATCCTGAAACGCACACACACACACACACACACACACACACACACACAAAGAGTCTTACAAACCTCAAAAGAACCTACAAATCAGTCAACAACAGCTTTGTGTGGTCTATATTTGTTTTACACAGGATGTAGACGGAAACAGAAAGTGATATGTTTATCGTTTTATATGTTAATTTTCTCATTCTTGTTTAAATGCTGTTTTAAATGTTGATTTTCTTAATTGTTATATTATTTAAAATACCCAAACTGTTTAAACTAGGCTTTGTCGATACAGGCTTTGTCAATTATGATGTATTGTTATCAGAACAATAAATAATAATGAATGGATCTAAATTGAACTAAATTGAGACTGACCTGCGTGGAAACTCCACCAGAATGAGCATGGCGATGGCAATCAAGAAGTCGAAGAGCGTCAGCTTGTACATCTCCTGCCCCACACGTGTCTCCCAGCACTGTGTGTGAGTGTGTGTGTGTGTGTGTGTGCGTGTGTGTGTGAGAAATGGAAGAAAACACAGAAAACATGTCACTAAATGACTAGACCTCTGTAACTGAGGAGCCTTTTGTAGGTTTTAGATTAAAAAAAACACAATTTGGAAGATTGTACATAGATTATTAACATTTATCATTCATCAGACCATTCCAGTAACCAAGCACCCATGTACCCATATACAGGATAACACTGTCATTACTAGCACACCATGTTCAGCGTTCAAGCCATATTTTGGTCCTCTGAGCCAAAAATTACAGGTCCTGACCTTTGTTTCTAGAAAATATTTAAACATTGTAGTCACAATCTTTGTCAGAAATATCACAATTAGCTATTTTCCCTACATTGATTAGTAATGGCACTGTGTATAAAAATATTTAGATTTTTCATAGAGAAATCACAGTTAAATCAGAGAGAAAACCAGGAATATATGGTTGAAGTTTGGGTACCCCTACTCAAAGTACAAGGTTTGTTGATTTTCTGAGAGGAAGCAGCTACCCATTATGTTCACCATGCCCAGCACCAAAAGTCTACTGGAGAGCTATGAAGCGTCCCAGCATTGGGCTGTGGAATAGGGAAACTGTATTCTGTGGAGTGATGGAGTTCCTACCAAGCTGTTGGTGCTCCAGAACTAATTTGTACCAGTGATTCATTTGATAAGGACAGCATGAGTCTAAATGACAGAAGGCAGGAAATGTGTTTACAGGTTTGTGTGTTGTAGTTACCTGATACTGCATGTGGTTGTAACTGCAGGTAATGCAGTCCCCAGTGGAGACTTTGCCATCACAGGTGATCTGCTTCCATAGAGTGTAGAGCAGCACAGCCAAACTCACTACCCGCAGAACCACTGCCCTACAGGGACAGGGAGATGGGAGGCAGGGTTAGGGAGGCAGGGTGGTCAATAGGAAAAAAATGCTACATTTACAGTTACAGCATTTGGTGGATGCTCTTATCCAGAGGGACATATTTGAGTGCTTTGTAGTCCAGAAGACAACGCTTCCCTCATACTAGATTCTACAAGAGATGGACTTCAGTACTAAGCTCGCATACACAGAAGACCATTTTTAAATGTTACTCTCTATACTGTAGGACAAAACAATCAATAGTGTAAACAAGTATGAATGAGGTGGTCTGTGGGCAGCAGAGTGAAAACCAGCCAAAAAATCTCCACAGCACTCAACCCACTTTGACCAAGGCTGCGCAATTAGCCACACACAACAGCAGCTGTCTAACACCCATGATCAACCCACAGATGTCTTTGTTGTGTGTTTGACAATGTATTACATAACTGTTGAACATAATAACACTATATGAGCAATGAAATTATAGCACGATTAAACAACAAGATCCAAACCTGTTCAAACTGTATTACCATTTTTTCTGTTTTATTGCTTTGTTACTTGGACATGTTATATGTCTTTAATAATGTGTAAAACCAATAGAAAAACTCATCAATTTCTTGGAATAAAAGGGCTTTCCATTAATGTCTATTAGAAGTAAAGAATGCCTTTTCCTGCCAAGTGAGCATTTTTGGCTTTTTTTGACAGCAAAAGCATATTCAATGAATCATGAACCTGTGGCTCCACCCAGGGCACAATTTGAGCACAGAGCTGCTATTGGTAGGAGATATGAATGGACATATGAAAAAAACTCCACCCACACGGCTATGCCTAATACAAGCAGAGTGTCACAGTGCTCCGAATGGTCTGCCATTAAAATAAAATCTAGTCCCCAGTGCTTCTGTGATCATAAATTGAACAATGATGTGGGAGACTTTCATGCTGCATTAACAGTTAAGAGAAGGTAGCTGGAGCTCAAGAGTGGTCTCTGTTGTCTCCTGAGCTGTTTGTGGTCAGTTAAGGCGGTTGTGAATGCAGATCTAACCGGAGCAGTGCTAGGATGACCGTGGTACTGGGAGAATAGTTCTCCAACCGTGCGACCTGGTCAGACAGCAAGGGTACCACAAAGTTGCTTATTGTAATAATGATGGAGGGCAGGTACTCGAGCAGCAGGCCCACAATCCCTTCCTGTTGCTGAGACTGAAATAAAAGAACACGGGTGTTAAGATACATTGATGCAGTGTTATGCATGCTGAGGATAAAATGCTTGTTTACCTGATTCCTTTTTTTAATGTCTTGATGGATTAAAATAATCTATTGTTGCACATGTGTTCAAATGCTAATAAAAACACTTTAAAACATTTTTCTGTTGTCTGTATTCCACCGTTTTAGTGCAGCTGTTCTGGATGAGAGTCAGCAGCTCTGGCTGGTTTGATTTTGCAGGATTTGGTTCGACTGACCTGACTGTACTGGGTTGCAGCGGCAATGCCGGCAAATGCCCCAACGATCATAGCCAGGACAATGAGGAATAGGAAAAGGCGGAGCGAGTACAGACCCACAGCCTGACCCAGAGTCAGAGAGGCAGCCTTCCTCTTAATCCTCTCCTCCTCCAGATCCACCTGCCGTGTGTGAGAGAGAGTGAGAGAGAGAGAGAGAGAGAGAGAGAGATATGAAGAATCAGGAACGATGAGATCAATAACCTGGAGACTCCTACATCACTCTTTATACTAATAACTATGAAATGAAATTGTAATCTCTAAAATGCTAGTCATCAGGTTCAGGATATTTTAATTTCTTAAAGTTCAAATTTCAGCACTGGTCTGAAATGCCGGGTCATAACCCAGAGTGTCTGCTAGTTATCCTCCTCTCACCTGTACATGGTAGCGCAGGTTGTTCTGTTTCAGTTTGGTGGCACGCTCTCCCTGAAGGCCGTAATCCCAACCGGTGAAAATCAACATACTGTAGCTGCCCACAGCCCCTCCGTCACTCGCCACCATGACGCGTGTCACGCTTCCCATCCTATTGAACAATCAGACACGCTTAACTCTGAGATCCCATTTCCAAGGCCTATACTCCTTTGATAATTATACTTATACATTCATTTCATTTGATTACTCAATTATTTGTAGTGCTTAAGAAAAAATCTTAGGCTTATACATCAGTTGTTAAAGACCTATTACTCAGTAATTATGAACTGAAACTATGTATGAAACTAATAGGTAAATTTTTGAGAGGAATAGAAGCCAGCTAAAGGGTTTTTAGGATTTAAGAGGACATTTTTGTCATTATTTTCTACTATAATCAGTACAGGATATCACCGACCAAGACATAGTCTGGCACTGGGGGTAGCGAGTATCATACTGACCGAATGATGATGCAGATGAGGCAGAAGAGAAAGTAAAAGGCAGCGGTCAGCAGGTAGGCAAGCGGGACATTGTAGGAGAAACCACTGGTTGTGACCAGTGTGTTGTTATAGAAACCATAAAACATGTAAGAATACTCCATGAAGCCCTGGCAAGGTGAGAAAAGAGTGAATCACACCACACAGCAAGAACATTAACCCTTTAGTTAATTAAGTCCTGAGGGCCTGTAAATTAGTCTACACTTCATAACAGAACAGAACAGAGTCATAGAACATGGGGCAGCCAGTGGACTAGTGGTTAATGTGGAAGCCCTGTCGTGGTTTTCGAATCCCAAGACTGCTAGAGACAGCTCTGTGGTATCCTCGAGTAACACACTGCTCCCTGGGCACTGTGTTCCTGGCTGCTTCAATTGGTGAATGGGTTTAATACAGAGGAAGAATTTTGTGATGTTCACAGTCTGTCCTGTGGTGTGTTCACATATGACAGAATGGTCAATAATACTAATATTGAATAATTGAATAAGAGCAATTAAGTGGTTAAACACATCAGCGAAAGACTGACTCTGAGGTCATAAGTGGGCTTTTCCTTCTAGATAAACGCAAAGAACATGAGCAGGCCATTGTGAGTGCGTGTAATTTTACACCAGTTTAACAAAACCACTTTGTCTTCATTCCTGTTTGACTTACATCAACTTCAACATCCTATTTGCACAGACAATTTGTCTTTTCCTTTCATTGATAAATGTTTTCCTGCATGATATTAAATGTTTTTAATATCTCCAGATTGTTCTCCTGTCTCCCAGTGTTTGCACTGATCTTTGGCCAGCTGTCATTTGTGTGTGTGTGCATGATTATATGAGTGCATGTGTGTGTGTGTGTGTGTGTGTGTGTGTGTGTGTGTACTGTTCCTGAGAGCAGGTCCAGGAAGTAGGTGTAGAATACAGTGAGAGCCTCAGGATTGGGGTCATACTGAAGGCACACATCCAGACCTTCACCCATTAAAAAGCAGAAGAGAGACAAACACAAATCACTCAGTTACATGCTATTCAGGTCAAAACTGCACTTTCTGTTTTTTCTTCCATATTAAGACACTCTAAACAAAACCACTCAAACTAGTGGTTTCATGCAGAGTAAGAAAAGTCCATTGATTGAATGTAATGAACTGGATCTTCTGCCCTTAAATCACCAAGACTCCTCATCAGATCCAAATTTTACTTCCTTTCTGAACCTTAATAAATAAGTTTGGAGAGATTGGAGACATTTCCATGTAGTTACATAATGCTTAGTATTACGGTGTAATAGGACTGAGATTTTAAGGAGTAACTTGTTTGTTTTGCTCTATTTTACTTTATTTTTCAATTGTATAAAATGGGAGATATAATCACGCAAGTGATGCAACTTTCTTGTAATTAAAAGAGCTTTACAAAGAATAATGAACAATTTGGTTAATGGGGTCAAAATACAAAAATTCAGGCCAATCCGGGACATCATGGTGGAGGAAAAAAGGAATTGACAAACTGTCAAAATCAAGAGATAAAGAAACACAGTAGGAGATAAGCAGAACAACTAGGAACCAGGCAAGAATAATGTGACATAAACTGCCCCTTACCATTTTAACCACACTCGTTACACATCTTTTGTATTAGATGAAGTGTATTTTTATTACATTTTATCTTGTTAGAACTAGTGCTCTATTTTGCCCCTCAACTAAGAGAAAGTCCTTGTACATCTTATTAATAATTTATTACTAACTTAATAAATCTGTTTAGCTTGGCTGGGCCTGTGTTCCTGCCCACTTCAGAGAGAGACCTTTTTATTGTTAATCTTGTTCACCGCTCTGGAAAACCTACAGTCAAAAACATCCTTGTCGTTTATTAATCTTTTACTTATAGCACATATCAGATCACCAGAGAATAGGTTAAAACTACAAAACTCCATAAACTGAATTATTTCAGCTCCAAACAAAGTAAAAACCTTTGCTTGGGTGTTCTTTGTACCAGATATCTTAAAGTGAAATAAAAGTTAAACGCTTTATTGATTACTGTGGATCATTAACATACAGGAATGATTAACTGTAACATCATATCAGGGTTTAGCTTTCGATTACTGTAATCCAGTGACTGCTGTTAAATATACAAATGCCATAAAAAACCATAAACACACCATTAACTTTATTAGAAACCTATGTTTCTGTGCAGTCCTAGAGGTGGTCTTTATGGTGCTGGATGACACACAGTGTTTTTTTAATGATCATATTTCAAATAAAAGTTCATTTTTTGTTATTAACTTTAATGACAGATCTTTTAGGACAGCTGGAGGTCTGGTGTTTTGGGATTTGCCCCAGCAACTGGAATTTAGTTTGAATCCCATCACCGCCAGATATACCACTGATAAATGTACACTTTAAATATAAAAGGGAAAGCAATGAAGAGTGTTTAAATCTGCTTTGTGTTATTGTCCAGGTTTGCCAGGGCTGCCAGTGTTTAGACACTGTATACACACGTTCAATCGCAATTCGTTTGTACAGTTTGTATCAGGTGTACAGTCAGTTTGAATCAATAATAAAGAAACAAAGCAGCACTCGGGTCACAACCACAGTTGATTACATCAAAATGTACCTCTAACTCTGCGTGCTCCTACCTGTCACGTTGACAGATGGCAGGAGGCTTTCGCTGCTGGAAGAGACAGAGCGGAACACAATGCTGGGGATGATCACAAACCCAGCCATTAGCAGGAAGGACAGGAAATTGAGAATAACAAGAAATCTCAGGAACAGGAAGTAGGACTGAACACCTCCGCCAAAGTGCCCTGTTCAGAGAATCAGTGATACAAATTTCATTAATGAACCATAAGCATCATCACCATCTTTGACTCCTTCACTTTACTTGTGGCCTCCAGGCTGGCTGGCATGTTTTCCTTGGTCTAAAATATCATTTAGATCATGGAGGCCTTGATCATGAACTGGTGAGCTGAATAAGTTGTGTATGAGCAGGGGCCCAGTGTATGGGGTCAGAACAGTTAGGCTGAGCAGCTGACCACCAAAGTATTTCCCTTTTGGTTGACTCTATTTCACCTCCAATCTTGTGTGTTGTTTTCCTCCAGAGTGCTGCTTTAGCTAGTACATCCTTAGCATCCCCCACAAAGCGGCGGAAGGCTTTGGACTGATGGATACGCCACGATCCCCATTGGGTCACGACTGGCACTCTCATTTGCCGCACCTGCCTGCGAGAGAGAAAGAGAAGAAAAATGAAACGAAAACAAATGAGTGGGTGTTTGTGTTTATACGTACATAGACACACGTGCTAGGCTTTACCAGTTAGCATATGGTAAATGATCAAACAAATCCTAGCATTAAGGGTTTCATTTTCCCTATAGAACATGTACTTATTTTAACCAGGGTGCTCAAATTTTGATATGTAGGCCCACAAACAGGTACAAAAGTATTGCAGTCAAGAAAGTGAACTTATAAGTAACAATGACTGGGTTCACAGAGCTTCATTTGCCTGCATGATGTTAACTGACCATTTTGGCTAACATATTTACTTAAACACATTTAAACCTATACAACCATGTCTGTATGTGAATATTAAGGTGACGTTTGAAGAGACCCGGTGGCACTATACAATACCATATAGCTCTCTTCAGGGCCATGTGCAGCGGCAGCTCTCTGAGGTTCTGGGGCTGATGGGAATCTCCATCACTGCTTTCTTGAGGATTTGAACTCCAATCAAACTGTGCTGTGTTTGTGTTCTCCTGCAGGTCAGGACCACCTCGATGCCTCAGGGAAGACTGGGGTCTGTAGTCATCAAGGTCTTGAGGAGTGAACAGAAACACACATTACAACTTTAACTTCAATCTTCAACTGACAAACTCAAATTAGACACACCTACAGTTATTAATTCAGGTTTTGGGTAATAGACACCCACCAAAGTGTCTTCCTCAGTATGAGGTTTTGCCAACATGATTTTTTATTACAATAATCCAAAATGAAATGATTTTATTATTGAAAGATCACATATTCATAACTGTTTGGTCCAAAGGTGGTTTAAACATCTGAAAGTTTTTTAGTGCTGATGAGCTCTAACATCACAGCAAGATCAGTGGCATGTGGCATTTTTCACAATTTAACAAAGATAATTAAATATGTGATATTGTTAAGCATGTTTAGTCTTTACTTTGCTAAAAATCTGTTACACTGCTTAAGAACATGCACATCTCTGAATAAGCTTCAAAGTGTTGTTGGTTCACTATTTTCATGTTTTTCCTACAATTTTGACATCATGAGTACTGTTAGAGAAGAACATGCATGGAACAGGAGAAAGCACTGCTGGAATAGTGACATTTCAGAAGGTAAAATGAAGGTTGTGTTATTCTAGGGAACTGAGGTGGTGTTGCATAACATCCTCCTCCGTCGAGACTTAACTGAATATACAGTTAGTACTGCTGAGATATAAATAAATCCGACCCATTACTCTAAGGCTCTGCTCCTATGACACCAGCGACTGACACACACCTGTACTGCATCTTCACGTCTTCACCATCCACTTTATCAGATACAAAAATGTTACACTTTTACTCCCTGTGCATTTTCCTCATCACTGGGTACACCAAGCGTAATAAACCACTATGTGTACCGTTCATGTGTAGGCTGCCACGTACATAGTTTAAACAATTCATTACAAATAGACCAGTAGAAAAGGTTTCAAACTTGTAATAAAAAAAGATTTTCCCCTCCTTATATCAAGTCACCATATTGAACAGCTTTGTAATGACAGCAAGGAAATGCAGAGAGTAGCTCTTCAAAAACATTTGTCAGTCGTCCTTTATCGTCGATCAGTTTCTGATCATCAGGGTTGACATCCTATTATTTGGGGTGGTCCATTCTCAACACACGGGTATGAGTGTGTGTGTGGTGCTCATTTAAATGAGGTACAACAGCTTTTCCTGGAGTGGTTCTGGGGTCAGAAGCTAGAGTAGTTAGACATGAGCAACTGTATCTAACCAAACACTAGGTGAGTTGAAGCTACAAGATAAACCTCCAAGCCTGAGTCTGTCGTATGAATCATTACTTCCCACCTGAGAAATGTACCTGAGCATCCCTACCCCTCTCAGCCTTACACCTGAGCACTTACCGACAGCATGCGAGCCGCTGAATTCTCTCAATTCCATCTGAAAAGCTTCTCAGTCACCACCAGCTCCGCGAAGACAAGACCCGGGACCATCAGCCAAAATAACAGCTCTAACGTGTGTTGACCAGCTGAAACCTGACAACGTTCTGCTCATGGCAGGTGCGAGAGTGCTGGAATCTCATGCCTGGACTTTGAGCTTCAGAAAAATACACCTTAGAGACACTTCCTCGTCACTGGACTCACTGAGCCTCTATTGTGTCTCCAGTCTATTTACAGAGAGGGTTGAAAATCCATCCGCCAAGCCTAACAATTAACACATTGCTAAGAGGATGGTGGCAGCTGATCGTAGTTGAGAACCAGAGGCTGCTTTTATAAAAGTTTAAAACAAAGCAAAAGAAAAACATTAAAGTCCATTTAACAACATTTCAACCTAGTCATATACATAAGCTGTTCAGCTAGTGGTTAACATGAAGGCCAAAAGAATAGAAGTTGAGTGTCTATATTAGTGTTTTGGTAGGTCCTTAGTGTGTTAGGTCAAAATTGATGCACTGGTTGTGGTGTTAATCATTCACTGCTTTAGTGTCTCTTACAGGAAGGTTCTGCTCCAAGCCAACAGGAACCACAAACACCTACGTCACATACACAAACCTGTATGACCTTCCATGATATAACAAAGCAGGAAACGGAAGAGGACTTGGCTGTAAGAGCTGTATAAAAACACAATTAGGTGTTTCCATGGGACCCGAACCACAAAAGCACTTGAGAATCTTTACAGCAAAAATAAAAGAAGCAATATAGCTTTTTGTGCTAGTAGCTGCTACTGAGTGATCTGTTCTCTCAGACATTTACTTTTTCATATCCGACAAAGCAGAAACCTTTTAAAGCGCAGATTCTCACACATTGTGTATCTACATTATAGCTTTTCTATAAACTTGATTTAAGTAGGAAAATAAAAGAGACAGGACTGGGATCACAGCCAGACAATCAGGACTGTTTATTGGACCATAATGTTTTAAGACCACCCTGTAGGTTGAGATACTGGACAGCTGGTATAGAATTAACACCATCAACATCATGCTGCACTGGGTAAAATGTGGAGAGAAATGTACACCAGACTCTGCTGAGCTTTTTAGGACGGAGTTCATAGTGAGCTGTACAGAATCATATCCAGTCTACAGACAAACAGGAGAAAATCTGCATGCAAACTGGCATTAGTGCCTTGTGATTGGTGGCTGTTTGATGAATCAATCACAGTCTGGCAGTGACATGTTTAGTACAGAGAGTACAGTGCAAAAATGACAACAGTAATAATAACAACAGTAAAAACACAGTCATTGTCGGAACTAAAATCACAATTATAAGGTTGGTTTGTCTATTTGTATTGTGTCAAACATCAGAAATGAAGTAGAGGCTAAGCAGTGAAAAAGAAAACAGTTTGTAAACATTGGGTATGGACACACACAGTCAATCAAGGTGTAAATCGACTGAAATTCTTAACCCCTTAAACCCTAAAGTTATTATTCAACTCCTACCTTTAAATCTTAGTAACCAGTAACTGCTATAAATTAATGTGTACAGCAATTACTAGTAACCAGTATGAAACTAGAATATAGGGTGTTTAGTTACAAGCATGTACATCTTGACCTGTCCACAAGTCTGTTTAAGGGGTTAAACAGAACATTAGCCTAGGGCCACCACAGCCCTGCTTTCCAATAACAAGCTTCCTAAAAACAAAACCTGACAGTGACTGGCAGTACTATAGAAAGTCATATAATGTTCCAGTTTGGCAAAAGTAAAGAGCAACTTTATCCCAACCACAAAGACGTTTGTGGGTGTTCTTCTAGCTGAAATGGGGCAAAAGGGTTTCCGAGTTCTTTATAGATGTTAATACATTCAGTTAAAATAAACTGATAGGGTCAGTCATATGGCTTGTCTGCGATCAGTATACTCCAAGCCTGTCTGCACAAAAGGTAGAGGTATAATAGCAACGTGTAAGCAAGTTATGACTCTGTTACAAGACACAGCTGATGGCTCAACGAGGCCCCCTGTCGGAATTATACTGAATGTGCTTTGTAATATATTACTTTTGGGGCAAAAGGTGACACAAAAACAATACAGTTGAACAAAAATGACATTTTGGAACATGTACAGACACAAGGAAAACATCTGTTAGGTTGGCAATAAACAATTGCTAAATACCCACAATCCTTAACACCCACAATTCTTACAATAATAAAAATGGCAGGTCATAAAAAGCATCATTTATATATACCTTTAGTACAGTATGTTCTGGTAACATAATACTGCATCTTTGCACATAAATAATCATTGAAAATCGTTTCACTCTTTCTTGTCTCTGACTGTTTCATCTCTCTTTATCTCCTTCTCCGCCTCATTCCCTCTCTTCCCCCCCTTCCCTCCACCTATTACTTTGCCAATCCCGATGCAAAGAAGTGCAATTATCTGGATGATGAAGTAGATGGAGCTCCAGTAGTTTAGGGTGTCACTGGCCTTCAGCAGGACGAAGCCCATGCACATGTAGTCATAAGCCCGCATTTTGAGGAACCAGTGGACCCAGTCAAAGGCTTTCTGACCACTGGGGCCCAAATGTGCCCTGACAGACGCCTCCATAGCGGTTTCAGCCGCAATGCACAGAGGAATGGTGAGAAAAGAGAGGTAGTAACCAGCATGAAGACCATGCCAGTATGCACTGATCAACATAGTCCATCCAGCCCTGAGAGAGAAAAAAAATAAAATGTGGGAGAGAAACAGGAAAAGAAAAAATCATAATACAAACATACAGAACAAGCAGAACAAGCTGAAGATAATTCACATGATCTGTTAAGAATTTAGAGAGCTACATCTGTGTTTGTGTGTGTGTGTGTGTGTGTGTGTGAGAGTAAGTAAGTCTTACCTCAGGGCATAGGCTCTAAAGGGAGCATTCGGGTAGATGTAGTGATGGAGCCACCACTGCACAGTCATGTTCCAATAGCGCATGCCATGCCGGACCTTCACGCAGAAATCTGTGTTGTAGCAGTCGATGTTCTGGATGGTTTTAAAGTCGTACTCTATTGGAGCATCAGGATCAGGGCTGGACAGGGCAAACATCACATACTCCACTCACATAAACATGGAATGTGCAGACACTTTGTAAAGTAAATTGAGGATAAGTTCCCCAGTTTCTTGTAAGTAAGCTCCACTTACTATACAGATCAACTATATACATGTATATTTCAAGAGTTTCACTCAGAAATGTGTTATAGACCATTACAGATCAGATATCTTTTGTGCATTTTGTTTTAAGGAGCATGATTTACACATACTTAAATATCAGTTCAAAAATCAGTTCATGAAAAAATCATGAATATTTAATATCAGCATCATATGCCAGCGATTTTTCTTTTGAAACCGACATTCGCAGGGATTATGTTCCAAAAGCACCAGCGAATAGTGTCTACTGCAGTAGACTATTTGCGGTTGTGTCATAGAGCAGCAGTCAATCAGCAGCAAGGAGAAATTAATATCGTCCTCTAATTGGCTCCTTTTAGACCTCCTGCCTCTGAGTACAGCGGTATTTCACCTTCCCAAGAAGCATATTTTTGTTCTCTTGACAGAAAACTTAAAAATCAACTAAACAAACCGGACCCCTACACAATACGTTATTTTGCAGAACAAGAACAAATACCTAACTAACACAAAAGACACACAAATGGGACTGTTGCACAACACACTTCATATTGTCTACCTCATGCTAAATTTGCACTAGTACAATTTGCACAATTCTGTCATGTCTTGTCTAATATTCCTGGCAATAACTTGACTCACATTCTCCTTGAACCACTTGCACACGTTCATTTTTGTATTTTCTATTGTCCTGTCTTTGTTTATTGTGCAATAGTTAGTTAAAATAGAAAAATTAAAATAGAAACTTTAGTTTAGATTAGGGATGGGTACCGAGACCCGGTACTTAATCGGCCCCGTTGCCTAATTATAAAAGACCGGGGGACCGATAAGCTCTGACGTTAACGGTTCTGCTGTCGGTACTGGAGAAATAAAATAATAATAATAAATGCCCTATTTATTATTGTTAAATAAATATTACCTAGCATATTTTACCTGACCAGCCTTTTGTAACTTTTTATAATATTCGTTATTCACCTGCACTGCCATTATTTGCAATCTCACGCACGAAATGCAGTCTGTTCCGCAGTACACAGAGCTCGCGCTTATGGAGTGATGATGGCGGAGAGAGTCAAAGGATCGAAAGTATGGTTACTGACTTTCAGCCCTGCCCTGTAATACGTTTTCAAAGGTGTACACACACCGCTACACAAACGTGGGATGGATAGTCCTTCTATCCACTAAACAGAAAGGAGAATACAGACCATACTTTTC
>JBBPDH010000007.1:17388248-17403160 GCA_037974565.1 Clupeocharax schoutedeni
TGTGTGTGTGTGTGTGTTTGTGTGTGTGTGTGTGTGTGTGTGTGTGTGTGTGTTTGTTTGTGTGTGTGTGTGTGTGTGTGTGTGTGTATGTTTGTGTGTGTGTGTGTGTGTGTGTGTGTGTGTTTGTGTGTGTGTTAGTGTGTGTGAGTGTGTGAGTGAGTGTGTGAGTGAGTGAGTGTGTGAGTGAGTGAGTGAGTGAGTGAGATCCCTCAGCTGTCCCTGAAGGCACCTGGTATCCTGACGCTGACCTTCAACCTCAAAACTGACAGCTGAAGAGGGGGGTTGGGGTACAAATAGTAGTGAAGCAGTGTGTGTGTGTGTGTGGTGGGGGTGGGAGAAAGAGAAAGACAGAGGGAAACATACCACTACTTTATCTAAGGTGAAAAAAATCTTTGAGAGTGGACGACAAACATACCCAGATCCCAAGAAGCTTCCATCTATGGAGAAACTAATGAACTGTGTTTAAGGGATGGCTGAGCAGGAAAGTTACAAGTTACCCTGTGTGTGTGTGTATGTGTGTGTATGTGTGTGTGTGTGTGTGTGTGTGTGTGTGTGTGTGCTTGTGTGTGTGTGCCCATTATATCCTGGTTAGTCCTTGCAGCAGGACATACTACACTGTGTTTAACATGCTGTATTTAGCTTCTTATGTTTCCACTTCTCTTTGAACTCTTTAATGCTGAATCTGTATCAAAAAGAAAAAAAAAAACCCTGAGCACATTCACTTTATCAGTAATATACAGTCTGTTTTACATTGCCATCACCATGACTCAGTGCTGGTGGCTATACATGGCTGGTACATTGAGCAATTTTTTGTCACCCACTCTAAAAACTTAATTAAAAAAGTGAAATCATCTGGGAGAAGTGAGCTGAAAGAGTAAAGACAGTACCTCACACTACTTAATTATACACACCATATTAATGAATGCACTTCTAATGGTGATGTCCTGCATTTTTCTTCCAGTTTAGTGAAACAATATGTGGTTTGAAATGTAGCCAGCGATATACACGAGCAGGAAATCCTGCTAAGGTTTCTGAAAAAAAAGTAAAACCACACAGCTGAAACAACTCCAGGTCTGAGGTGGCACTGATTGTAAGGTATAAACCAACTGCAACAAACCACCACCTGTTAGCAGTCAGTCTTACAGTAAAGTGATGGTTTGGTTTTCCCCCTATTTCCCTTATACTCAGTCAGCCAAAGCATATTTGGTGTCCACACCCAACATGAGCCAAACAAGTTATGAGAACTTTTGTATGCCAATAACATCATACAAAAGCATGATAGCTTTAACCCACATTGAGCTGTTATGCCTTGCTAATGTTGTTTCTGAACGGCGTGGCGTACATGGACAAATGTACAATGCTTAACTTTCCAGAAGCCTGAATTTAGTTCATTTTTTTATTGCCTTTATAAGTAACAGTAGGACCTACAATGTCCGAAAATCACATAAGCAAACCTATTTACTTGCTTATTTTTTTAATGATTCAATGTGGTGTGAGACCAGTATGTGATGATAATTTGGGCATTACGATAATTATATGCAAGCCTTGTTTACTAGTCAGCTACATTAGTCTTGTAGCTCAGGTGCAAAATGAGTGAAGTAAATTTTAAATGACAAACTCAGAAACCTGTGTAAAGATTCCATTTTTATTTCCACGCTGAGAAAATTGGGCTTGATTTTTATTTGATTCCATGCCCTACTCTTTCTAATCACCTTCCTCTGAGAGATGAGGAGACTAACATGGTTATATTTGGCTTGTGCTATCTACTGAACAGCAGGCTTTGGCCTCTTATCACCACAGCCTCTGTTTAGTGTCTGTTTAGCTGACAGACAGGTGAAGCAGGGGGTTGATTGACAGGGACAAACCAATGCAGCTGGCAACAGACAGCCCCAGAGCCTGGATTTTGTATTTTGATTGGTGGAGGTGTGGGATTTATGGTGGGCTGGGCAGACAAGAGGCAGGCATTAAAGCATGCAGCAGCTGCTGGTGGTGCTAGGGCAGAGAACAAGATGCACTGAAGGGGTAAGACAAGAAATTTGCTTCTCGCTTTTTCTTTCTCTTTTCCAATTTTCCAACCTCTCATTTATTTTACCTCTTACTACATCTTACTACATCTAATTTTTTTCCTCTTACTATGGGTCAATGTGTGACGGGTAATGGGCAAGTGAATTTATGTACTCTGTGGACATTTTATTCAAACAACAAAGATTTGCTAGAAATATTTTAATAGTTCAGTGATGTTTAAATTATTCTGAAGCAGCTGCCTAGTAACCTGAGTGTAAAACTGCAACTTGATCCTTTCATATCACCACTGCAGGTGCAAATCTAAATTTTTATGCCCTTCCAAATACCAAATAAGAATGTCAGATTAAACATATTGATTTTTAAACTATTCTGAAGCATCTGCATAGTAACTTGTGTGTAAAACTGCAGCTTGATCTTTTCATATCATATAAAATCTTTATATGTTTTTCTATAAAAAAGTTTTTCTGGCCTTCCAAATACAAAGAATGTCTGATTAAACGGACGTCAGCAGTGGAAAAAACACGAAAACTTAGTCTGCTATATTTAGTAATGCTTAGGGGCAGTTAGACTGTTATTCATAACTTTTATCAATATGTATTAATTTGATTATAATAACAGCATCCCTCTCTCTCCTTCACAGGGAGCCCCTGCCCCGGAGGCAGGGCCAGTGAGTGGTGACCCTGCCCTTCCTCAGGTATATGCCCCACCCCCTTCCTATCCACCCCCTGGACAAGCCCCACCAACATCAGCTGGCAGACTCCCCCCACTTGATTTCAGCTCCGCCCACCCCAGTGCTGAGTATCCGGACCATCATCAGCTGCGAGTTTACCAAAGCACCCAGCACGATGGGACAGAGGCTATAACGACCAGTAATACGGTAAGGACAAGCTGGATTGATAAATAGTTAAGTGTGGCGTAGTGGTGTTACACATGAAAAGCATATTCAGTATGCAGAGTAGCCTAAAAGACATATTCAACTCAAAATACCTTCCCAAAACCTTCTTAAAAGCACAGAAGTACAGGCTACAACCTAGTTAAGAACTTAGGCACAACTTTGCATCAGCATAGGAGCTAAAATGGTGTGAGCTTTAATAAACTCAATTTCAAATCTCAAAGGTTGGCCTTATTACAATATTGCACTTTTTGTACAGCGTCCTTGGGTTCTATAAAGGCGCCTATAAATAAAATGAATTATTATTATTCATATTGCACAAATCCTGTCACTGAATGTGTGTGAATTAAACACAGATCTGTTACTAGAAACTAAAGGATACTGACAAAAAAATCAATATAATAAACGTTTATACCCCAGAACTAGTTATACCCCACCAATGATTAGGTTTAGGTTGGCTTATGCTTGTAGCATTTAAATGAAATGCTGACTCTGGCAGAAATGAAAGTAGCCAAGCACTTAACAACTTGCAACAAAAGTATCAGTTTTTTATAAACTTCTCAGGTTCTGTGGCCTCTGTCGAACTGCAAATGAGTCTCTGACATTTGCCGCATTCTTCCTATTTTCAGATTCTCTCTATTTTAGACATGTGTCTAAAATAAAACATGTAAGCTACAGAGTTGGGAATATGAGCAACAGAAAAGCAGAACATATACTGAACCCCTAGAACAGAATGAAGACATCAAAGTTAACAAAACAATTATTAAGAATAAATGTGGTGTAAGATATTATGTATAAGACACAATATATTGTGTGATATAGTTTGAGTTTGAAACATTGTCTAGTTTGTGTCTGCAATATGATCTATAGCATAGCTTGTACAAGGCCACAAACTTTTTACTTTATCAGCAGTGTATCAGAGCAGTATCTGAACGATACATAAGATCTCTGTTCCTCTTATGTGGTGACACATAAGATGTTGGCCAGGCCAGAGACTTCTCCTGCCCTGCTATACATATCCCACCCCCCACAGAGTTATAAACTATAACCATGTAAGGCAATCCAGCTGGCACACGCAGCGGGGATCAGGGGTGGGTGGGGGGATGGTGTTGTGAAACCTCTCTGTCGCCCCTCCAGTCAGGCGTTTGGACACAGCTAATTGAAAGTCTTCTCACCTTAATGACTTTTCTAAAGGTCCTATGCTTAGACATTTGTAAGACAAGTGTAAGAAATGCTGTTGCCTGCTGATGAATTACTGTCAATATAAACACTGTAAAATGTAGAAACTGTAAACAAGAATGCCCTGGACACAATGCATGGAACATGTTAAGAGAGAAACACCAAATGATCCTCATTACTATGCATCCTGTGTCAAAAGTGGAATATCTGCTTTTAATGTTTGAGCTGTGCAATGAGGTAGACTTGGTTTAAATAAGTCTAATATGAATTGGGGACCTCTGTATGACTGATTTCTCAGTTTTTCTATACTAAAATGTGGATAATAGTAAAACCAAGTAAAGTCACCGTAAATGTTCCCTGTTAATGTGCATATATATGTGGCCGTAAAGGCAGGTACATATATGTGGAGTCTGGAGAGTCAGGACTTCCCATTAATATCATTACTAGTAAGTGGTCACTGCAAACAGAGTGGTCCATACAAGCAATGTGTGTGTATTTATGCTGTAAGATCATGTAACCAAATAGGTGTACATATACATTCAAACTGTAGGGGCCTTATAAGTTCAGTGACAGAACACATGGAATATTTTATTTTTACATTGGGTTTAAAGAAATAGCTCAATCAAACATCCTATCAAGGCTAACAAAGAACAGAGGCAAGTTTATGTATGAGAATGGTACGAGTTTCAGTTCGCTTTCATTCTCTATTAGCAACCTCAGCATTTATAACTATTTCTTCAATACTGAGGAACTTGTTGTGCAGTCATTTGTTAAAGCATCAAGGTCAGGTGATGTCAGTATAGAGTGCAAATTAGTCACTTATTATAGAAAATGTCTTTAATTAGGAACAAAAAAGTGAAGACATATCTGGGTCCGTTGAATTGCTCTGTGTGGCTCAGCCTGTGTGTCTAGTGTGTAATAAACAATGGGGGGGGGGGGGGGTGTAGTATGTAATGAACACAGTGGTGTTAGACTCTCTCTGCAGAAACCTCTTCTCACAGAAGGCCACATTATTATCCCACCACTAGAGAGCACCAGAGTTACATGCTCCAGATTTTCGGCAATTCAGCCTTCGCCCCTGAAGGGGGTGGTCAATGGGGGCAGGCTGACCGGATGACCCCTCCTCCTTCCCTGCAGTTCCGTCCAGGTTCAGTCAGATAAACACTTTGCATCGTGACATGATAGCACCAACCCCACCCTGTACCCTGAAACCCCACCCCATCCTATTCCCAGTGCTCCCAGTGTACACTCCAACCCTGTCCCCCAACCCCTGCTGTGTCTGTGTGCTAAGTGTGAGGATGATGATGATAACGATATTGATGGTGATGATGTTTCACCAGTGCCACCACAGCTACAGCTCTGGTGTACCCAGAGTTAACTGTAACCTAGTGGTTGTTTAGTGTGTATCCGTGTGTCGTGTTGGTTCTGGTCTGTGTCCGTGCGTTCCCGCCCATTTTGTTCTGTTCCTATTAATATTTACCCTTTCCCCGGAATCTTGACGTTTAACCTCGTCAGCAGAGTTACAGCACCATGGCTGGCCTGTCACACACCTTGGGACTCCCCAAACCCTCCAGCTTTTAGCTCAACTTCCTCTTTTACAGCTCTCACTTCCCCTCACACCTTTCTCTATTCTGTCTACCAATCTATGCCTCTCACTGTATTTTGCTCCCACCAACCTCTCCTGGCTTTCTATCTCATACGGTCTCTCACTTGATTGCTCCCTCTCTCCCTGACTGCACTGTCTCTCTCTCACTTTCTCTCTCTCCCTCTCTCTTTCTCACTTTCTGTCATTTTATATTAGATAGATATATTAACATGTCACGATTACGTGACAGTGTTGCCATTGTATTGCTGAAATGATAAGAACTAACAATTACAAATTAAGAAAGCTTGAGTTTCACGTCAGCTTAGTTGAAATTAATGAAGAACATAATGGTCGTGCATTTTAAAGGTAGCTTTTTCCTACTGTCTCACTCTTTCTCTTTTCTTTTTGTCCCCCACCCTTTTTGGCCACGGCTGCAGCTAATCCTTTTTCTTATCCTGTGCATAACGGTTGTGTATCTCTGACTGCTTTACTGTTCATCTCACTTGACCAACACAGCACTCAGTTTTTGTTATACATCACAATTAAAAAAAATTTTAGTCTCCCCCCCATTTTTTTGCCTTCTTTGCCTGAAATTTTCTGCTTTATGAAGTTTTATTTTTTTTGTGTCTAATCGTCACCTCTTTTCTCACAATTTTTGTTTTTTTCCCTCCTTAATTGCCTTTTTGTAATAATTGCAACATAAACTTGTTAATCTACTGTTTATTTTAATAGTTTTGTGGCATCTGGTAAGATAGGCTGACACAGACACACACATACACACTGGCATCGTGATGCATTGTGGGATGGTGGATGTTTTGGGTTTGACGCACAGTTACTTGTAGTTTTGATCTGCATGGGGTCATTTTATCTACAATAAAGTAAAACTGTACAGTCTTTTGTGATATGTAAACATGCATCAAGAACCACTGTAATCCAATATTTCAGCCACAGTGTTTGAGCCACAGTCCCTGGAGGGATTCTTTAACCTGCAGGGGCTTTTTAAACAAATTCATTGCTGAAAGTATGTAGAGTTGATGGTCAATTTTCAACATGCAGAGCGTGTTCATCTGATCTGTTTCTAACGGGCATGTATTCAGAAAGCTCACTAAAATGGAGACTTGGTCACGGCTCCTCACGTTTGCTTGAGAAGAGTCACTGGATGGAGAATGCTCATGTGCTTTTTGTGGTCACTGTAGAATTTTTTTCCCCAAAGTGAAAATGTCATGCTCCTTGATGCAGGAACTGCAAGAGTTTTGATGTTAAGTCATGATGTGAGCAAAACGTAACGGTAAAGCTACACTAAGCAAACCTTTGTCTAATACTGACCCACTGCCAGTGCCACTTCTGCTAAATCCATAGAGAAAATGTAAAGAAAAACTCTGCTTAGTGCACCTTTACACTTACTTTTATGCTTAAACACACCCATCCCCTTTGTAAATTCCCCTCTGTTACTGCTTCATTGCCTTTCTTATGTTTGTTTTCTCCCTGTCTGTCATACCTGGCCTCTCAGGATGATGTCCTAGCTCCTGTGAGCTCTGATCCCCAGCCTCTGAGCACCTCTGTTTCCAGTGGTGGTGCTGCTGGAAGTGGGGGTGAGGAAGAGGGGTCGGGTAAATCCCAGCCCAAAAGGCTCCACGTGTCCAACATACCGTTCAGATTCCGAGATCCAGACCTGCGGCAGATGTTTGGGGTAAAAACAGACCATCCATGAGTTCACATAGCTGTACCTCAGAAACTGAATAACAGCATTAACCTTAGCGATCTAAAGTTAGCCTTCACCTTTCCATTTTCCTCATGTTATTATTTCTATGCACACAGTTTTGTATTTAATTATAGTACTGGATACATTTACATTTACCTTCAGTCCACTTTTGGTATTGAGAGGTTTGAGCCTTCAATTTCCCTTTAATTCATACTCACAGAAGCTGTTCATCAATTCATACCATATGACAGATTATATGGGAACTTGTTCATATAAAACAGAGCATGCTTTTGGTATTGCCGAGGACAGTTGAAGCTAGCAAAAGGTTATATTAAATGAACAGGTCAACAAATAAACATACTACTACAGCAATGATATAAATAAGATGGTTGTTTGTCCTCCAGCAATTTGGCAAGATTCTTGATGTGGAAATCATCTTCAATGAAAGAGGCTCAAAGGTCAGTACAGATTGCCAGCCTCTACAACACTTACTGCCAACTAGAACAGGCCTCCTGTTACTCCATCCACTGATCTACTGACTAATGTTGTGTCCCTGACCAGGGTTTTGGCTTTGTGACGTTTGAAAATGCAGTGGAAGCAGATCGAGCCCGAGAGAAACTTAATGGCACCATCGTGGAGGGCAGGAAGATCGAGGTATGGGATGCTATTAGATCAGCTGACTGATTAATCAGCCATCTGAATAATTTCAGACTCCATGATTTTACACAGTACAACGCTCTGGTGGCAGAGTGAATATATTTGCTGAGACAGGCTTGTTTAAGAGAGATTTTTCTTCTTTAGTTTCTTCCAGTTTCCTCTGGAGTGGCCAACAACTAATGACTGGTTATAGCCAGGGTCATGGGGAGTGGTTTTAAGGGGGGTGTGTGTGTGCTGAGGAGCAGAATGTTGACATACAATAAAATCATGCAGAATAATAAATTGTCTGGAGGGTAATTTACCTTTGAAATTATGATATTTCATTGGTAAATTCCCCTTTTCAGTGTCATTACATACAAAGTCACTCACCGTGGTGACAGTGGTTCGAATCATTAAGTTGTCTCCTCACTGCAGGTCAACAACGCCACAGCCAGAGTGGTGACCAAGAAGCCTCAGACTCCTCTTGTCAATGGTGAGCTTCCATCTACATAGGAAATACTAGAAGCGAGTAACGGATACTAAGTGCATTTTAATATAAAATGGTATCCTGTGCATAGATTTACTGGTTAAAATGTATTTTTTTTGGGCAAATTTTAATATTTTATGACTCTTAATTAATTTTTCTCTTTTTAGCTGCAGGATGGAAGATTAATCCTGTAATGGGAGCCATGTATGCCCCTGAACTTTATACTGGTACGTTACCTGTCTCTCATTCATTTGTTTCTCTTTATGTTCCAGTCTACAGTAGTGCCATTTTACTGTGGTTTATTCTACAAACATGTGATTAAAGCATTCTACACAGGCCATCTCGGCAAATTCAGACTCATTAGCTATGCAAACCCCCTGCAGCATCTCCGTAAATGATTTCTCTTCTTTTTCTCTACTGCAGTTGCCAGCTTCCCATATCCTGTTCCTACGCCAGCCTTGGCTTACAGAGGATCCGCACTTCGGGGACGTGGCCGTGCTGTCTACAACACAATTCGTTCAGCCGCCACGGCAGCTACGCCTGCTGCTGTTCCAGCCTATCCAGGGTGAGCTTTGTTCCTTTCTATTACATTAGGGTTTCCCAGAGTTTTGAAACTTGCAGCCCACAAAACCTCAACACACAAGAAGACATAACCAACCCAATTATTTAACAGTAAAACAACAGATCATGATAATCAATGTAGTCTTTTTGATTTCCCTGAACTGTGGCATCAGACAACATATATCAGAAAATGATCTCTATGTTGGAAGTTATTTGTGATGGAGGAATTCTATACAGGGTGGCACAGTGGCACAGGGGTTAGCACTGTTGCCTCACAGCAAGAAGGTCATAGGTTCAACTCCCAGGTTGGGCGCAGGGTCTTTCTGTGTGGAGATTCCTCCGGGGGCTCCGGTTTCCTACCAACACCAAATACAGGAGTGCATTAGGGATAGGTCGATTGAGCACACTATATTGCCCCTAGGTATGAATGTGAGTGTGAATGTTTGTCTGTCTGTGTATGTGGCTCTCCGATGTGCTGGCGACTGTCCAGGGTGTACCCCACCTTCGCCCAATACCTGCCCACACATGGATAGATGGATGAGTTCTATATAATCAAAAAGTGTAATTATATATAAGAATTATTACCAGATATTTGTGGGTAAAAAAAGTTACAAGAAAAAATAAGGTTAAAGAAGTGTTGCACAGTATGAACTCCCTTATATCTTTCTTATCAGAAACTCTAATAGATCAATGGTCAGTTTCTGATAAGAAAGATGTTAAAGATCTTTGTTGGATTTTTGTGTGGTCTGTCTAGCGCTGAGACTGATGTGTGTAAAAACTCCAGTGACACTGCTGTGCCCCTTTCCATCTGCACACTGCTATTGTCATAGCTGTGTAGAGAATTTCCCTAAGACAATTTGCGTTCACCAGTCATCCTGAGATCGGGAACTGACTAATGCTACAAAAAAACGTGCACACACAAAGTGTAAAATAGACCTATATGGAGTTCATCAGTGAGTGGAATAAAGATATTTACTAAAATGGATGTTGAGTATATGATAAACTCTGATTATCAGCCTGTGTTCTCTCATGTACGCAGGGTGGTCTATCAAGATGGACTCTATGGAACTGAAGTCTATGTGAGTTCTTTAATTGTTTTTCACACTTTGTAATTGTTACATATAAAGAGCTGAACATTTATCATGTCTTGCTTCTCTTTGTCTTTCTTCAGGGAGGGTATCCAGCCGCATACCGAGTCGCTCAGTCACCCACCGCCGCTGCCACGGCTGCTTACAGTGATGGGTGAGATAAGCCTCATTCATTTGGTATTCGCCCTCATATCCACATATCAGTGTTTTTGCCAACTACAATGTAAATGTTTACATAAAGTGCCACTGGATTTGCTGATCATTATAGTGACATTTGACCTTTGGCCTTGTGGTCATTACAGTGATGGAAAACCACTTTCTGTCCCTGCAGGTATGGACGAGTGTATGCCACTGCGACAGACCCTTACCATCACTCTGTTGGGCCGACAACCACCTACGGAGTTAGTACTATGGTGAGAGATTCAACAGCATTTGTCCTCTTCCATACCTAAAATAAATACATTTCTTTTATCTTTTACATGTAGTCCTTTATCCCATAGCTTTAAGTTTAACTTAATTTTAGTATTAATTATTGTTCATTATTACTATTACGCATTATTTCTTCTTTATTATCAGCATTTGCACTTTTGGTTAAAGTCCTCCTTTAAAGAATTTGCCAAAGGCTGATCCATAATGGCATACTCTATTCATATATGTATATGTCGTGTGCCCAAAGCTCTGCAATGCTTGATTATATATTTAAAGAAATGGTGTAAAACAATCTAGTTTACACAGTTCCCTCCTGATTCCTTTATTTATAGTTGATTAATTAGAATATGTTTGGAGACCAAGTTTTGCTTCTTTAGTTTAGCACTGAAGCTACAAAAATTGTTGCTAACAAATATCATAAGTTAATAGTCACCCGAAACATTTCCATGAATACATCCTTAAAACTTTTTTCAGCCTATTCAAACCACATCGAAGTTGTGGGTCCATGTCCATATAATTTGGGGGACTATTGACTTATTGTTTTTGTTTGCAAACGTTAGTCGTGACTAAAATTTAGACACCAACCTTGTCTAGGCTGACTGTGTCTAAGGTAAGTGGAGGATTGTGTAAAGTAGATTTATTGCTGAATGTAGATTTATTTCTTCTGATGTGTAGACTATTACACAATGTACATTAATAATGTGTCTTTTTTTGACTGCAGGCAAGTTTGTATCGTGGAGGCTACAATCGCTTTACCCCCTACTGAACAAACACCTCTGCCACACCCCTGTCTCCCAGCTGGAGCCTAAGGTCACTGCCAGAGCAAGACGACCGCTGACCTCATCTGACTCAGGATGTAACTGTCTGAGCTGACCTGAGTGGCCTTCTGTGACTGAACTGAACCTATTTATATTAATATAGAGTCTGAGAGAGCTGAACCTATTTATTGAAGTTTAAAATTGCCCCAACACTGAAGGCCAAAGTCTGGGAAGATCCAAGTCATTCGAATCTTGCATTATTTAATGTGCTGCTCACAATGCCAGTACAAATCACAGGTTAAGACATCAAGGGAACATTTTTCAAAATCCAGTTCCAGTTATCACAACCAGCTGCATCCCTGTGTGGGATTCTAATGCAAAGACATTCAGTGTTTTGACTATTTCAGTCAAAACACTGAAGAGAAGCAAGTCTGCGGCTGAATTTTTGGCTGGGCTTCCCCTTTAATAAACAGCTTGCCTAGCAGCAGATATTCTTCCAACACACTGACACTACCCAGTTTGCCACTGTCCAGTTGGGGATTTTTTTATGAAAGGTTACACTGTAGCATATGGTGATGCTTCATACTGAGTTTGAGTGCAGTGTGTCACTTGTTCAGCCCTGTGTGTGTGTGTATGTGTGTGTGTGTGTGTGTGGGTGTGTGTGTGCGTGTGTGTGCGCGAGTGAGTGTGTGATTTTTTAAAGGTCACATGTGAAACTGAGGTACAGTGATTGCACTGGTACAGTTCACACACTGGTCAAACATTCATCATCACACTGTTTATGAACTACCTCTCAGCTGAAACCTCCTCATTTCTTTCTGTCTGATCTGGTGCTTCTCCTTTAACAAGCAATGGATGGTTAATTCATTACAATCCAGCACATCTTGTCCTTACATCAGCATGCTGTTTTTTCATCATTTATTTTTCCCCCTCATAATATTTAGTAGTTTGATAAAAAAAAATTACCCAGTTGATAGTCCAGAGCATACGCAATCCAAATGCTGTCAATCAGCCAGGCAATGTCTAGTGTCGAGTTTGCTAGATGAAAGTAATGGGAGCTTATAACCCACCAGTTAACATTGATGAGATTGTTCTGAACTATCCCTTTATTCCCATTCCAGTGTTCCTCTCTCTGCCATCCTTCTTCTTTCCAAGTCTCCTCTCCATTTCTCCTGCTACTGTTGGGCCATGGGCGAATACTGAAATTAATTTTGTGCCTGCACTAAAAGCACCGAACTTTCTGCTGGCTTTTCTTGAATTCAGCCGCAGCAGAAATGAATCGCACCCCTACCGAAAACAGTTTCACTTTTTCTCACTTTTACTCAACAGTCTAGAACTCTGATATGTTAAACGTAGAACAGTGATGCGATTTTCATTCATAGCTTAGATGGCACAGTTGTGACAGTTTCTCCTTCTTCGTGTCTTTTACTGAAGTTTATCTCTTAATTCTGCTGTAAATAAACCACCTCTTGTGTTTTCCTCTGTGACTGTCTCTCCTTCTATTTTCTTCCTCTTTACTTGCTGCTGATTTCTGTTCTCCTGTTTCATGTGTTTCTAAGGCTTTTCCTTCCTCCTTCTTACTCCAATATCTTAGGTCAGATTTGTGACTAATAGAGAGATAGCACTAAATAATCAGCCGCTAACAGTACCTATGAGTCTTCCATAAAACTGTCACAAGCAAGTATAATGTTTGCAAAAAACAGAATTATGTTTAGTTAAAATATAAAAATTTCAGTCGATTTTTTAAATATTTGGTTAAACTACACAAACACATTTATTTTGTAAATAAGCAATGAATTATGAGATACTAACATTAACAATGCATACTATGACCAATGAGTTCTTAGTATTTTTAAAATTTGGTTAAAATTTGGAATTTGACATTCATTTGTATATATAGGTTTTGTCTCTGGTCTTCCAATATGGACTTCATGTTGGTCTCCTGTGTTTCTGTTTGTGTGATGCAATTATAATGATAATTATAAACAGAAAATATAACTTCTAAAACCAGAAAAGGACTTTCAAGGTTATGATTTCCACAGCCAGTAATTTGCACTAGCTAAACTAATTTGACTGTTTATTTATCTCTTCCTTCACTGGCTTTGCTTCCTCTGCTGCATGTCTTTGCTCGCTTTCCTGAGCTTTTTCTGGCTTTTTACATTTTAGTTTCTTTTTGCTTCTCTCTCTAATTCTTTTTCTGAGTGGATTTCTTTATTTCTTTCTTTCTTTCTTTCTTTCTGAGCTTCTGACTTTGTATCTCATTACTTTCTTTCTTTCCTGCATGTTTTCTTTGTTGCTTTTACTTCTCTTTTGCCCTTTTGCTTCTCTTTATTCATCATGGCTTTCTTTTTTATTTCTTGCAATATGTGTCTGTCGTTTCATTCTTTCTTTCTTTCTTTTTTCTTTCTGTCTTTATTCCTATTTCATTGTGCCTTTCGCTTCACCTTTTTGTCTTTGTGTCTCATTTCCATCTTACTTTACTTTGCTTTATTTATTTCTTGCTTGCTTGCTTTCATGCTTTCTTATTTCTTTCCTGCATGGTTTCTTTGTTGCTTCTCTTTTGGCTTCTTGCTTGTTTTTTCTGCTTGACTTACTCTCTTAAGATGTAGGATCAAAGCTTTTCTTGCTTTATTTCTTTCTCTTTCTTTTTTCCCCATCGCCTCTTTCTTTTCTTTCTTGCTTGCTGAATGCCATTGTCTTTCTTTTTCTTTCTTTCTTTTCTTGCCTTTCTATCTCATTTCTTTCTTTCTTTCTATATTTCTTTCATTCTTATCTATATATATTTTTTCATTTTTAGGCATTCTTTCTTTCTCTTTCTTTCTTTCTTTCTTTCTTTTCTGCATGATTTCTTTGTTGTTTTTAATTCTCTTTTGCTATTTTGCTATCTTTTCTTCATTATGCCTTCCTTTCTTTCTTTCTTTCTTTCTTTTCTTTCTTTGGGCAGCTGGGGGCCTAGAGGTTAGGGAGTTACTCCTGCAATCACTGAGCAAGATACACTCCCTGGGCGCCCCTTATTGGTGGCAAGCCACTTCACCTGGTGAATGGGTTAAATACAGAGAAAAAATTTCACACTGTTCGCGCTGTGCTGTGCTGTGGTGTGCTGTGGTGTGCTGTGGTGAGTTCACGTATGACCACTTTACTTTCCTTTGTCTCTTTGTGCCTTTCTCGTCCTTGCTCTTTTCATCTTTTATCGAATTTCCTTCTTTCTTTTCTTGCCTGCTTCCTTGCCTACTGCCTGCTTTACAATCTGCCGTTTTTTCATGGCTCACTTGCATGTGTGTTGATTTACTCTGTGATGTGTGCCTGGTTCTTTCCTTCCTGCCTTTTTCTCTTACCTTGTTAATTTGTTCTTTATTTCGTCTTTCTTTCTTTTTTCCCCTCTATTTCCTTCTTTAGGGGTCCAAGCACGAAGTGCGTAGGAACCCTATTGTCTTTCTACTGATTTTTTTTCTTATTCTTCCCTACGTAAAAGTCCAACCAGGGCCTAAACCATACAAGTTTTGTAGAAACCCTTTAGGGGACTGTTTAGGTCTGCGTGTCAGATCACGAATACCCGAAATGGCACATGTG
>JBBPDH010000007.1:17431030-17445437 GCA_037974565.1 Clupeocharax schoutedeni
TTAGCTGCATGTTTATAGACACAGTCGTGGCTTTTTTCACTGTCCTTTATAAACCCTCATTGTCTTATGATTGAGTTCATTGTCTGTTTTATGTCTCAATAAGCTGCTGTGGTTTTTTTTTTATATTTGGTTTTTTTGGAGGGGGGGGCGGTTACATCCCAGTTTGTTCGAAGCCTGCAGTCGTCTTGTAAAAGGAAATCGTTTCTCATACAGACAAGAAAGCGAGAGAGGAAATGTAAACACTTGAAATGAAAGCACACACACGCTTAGAGCTCTATTCATCTGACAATATCTATGACAAGCTTGTTCATGTCTTATGATGATTTTACAGAGAGCGCAAAGCAAAGACAGACAATATACGTGAATAAAGGAGCAATAAAAGATGTCATACGCTCATGGGCACACACACACAGAATTAAAAAGTGCAGCTTACTTGGTAAGTTACATTCTCTTCCATTGTAAAATCACTCATGACCAACGAGTGATTTTACAATGGGTAAGGTCATTATAGGTACATTGCAAAGTGGCTAAACAAGATAAAATACACAAATGTATTTCATCACATGGTGTTAGCTGTACTTAACACAGGAATCTATGTTTTGCATGTATCCTGCGTGACAGTTATGATAATGCTAATGCTTTCCATGAGGTTCTCTGTGTGCTTAGCTAACAACGGGAAATGCTCACTTTCCTCACTGGGCTGAATACCACTGACATCTTAAACAGCAATATTTACAGCTCTTAGGATATGCATGTAAATTATTCTTCAGTTTGTATGAAATTGTTGTTATTATTATTATTAGTTTAAATTTAAATAAAATCTTTTCTCGTTTGGTCATTTCTTAATTCATTAAATCCTGAATGAATTAATTCGAAGTTAGCATAATCTAGTATATAAAGCAATGTAGTGCCTCCATTACCTTGTTATTATTTATTATTTTGTTTTGTACTTATATATGTACTTAAAGCCTAACATGGCAGGAGACGTGTTAGCATAGTAAATGTGCTAAACCTACACATAGTCTGTGATAGCATACTTGTGTTTCTGCATTTTTATGTTGGAGTTACAGCTACACATGTCATAAACCAGCTCTGACTACATCCACTGAGAATGCTAACACTGTTTACTGGAAATTTAAATACCAACCACATAGAAAAGGTCAAGGTTCAAGAAAAAGATGGATAACTAATAGTAAATAATGACAATATAACATTACTGTTGTTTCCCCCATGAAGTCTGAAATCCTCAGAGATGTCAGAAAAATGCCCCCTCCCTCCTTTCAGATGCCTTGAAAGGCTGCAATCATAAAGCTGCTTTCCAGGAGGCAGAACCAGTGCAATTTTAACCACTGCGCTCCAGACCCTCTACTATGCTAACAGTTCTTATCACTAAAGAATAAACAGGCGAAGGTACTGTAGGTCGTTTAGGAGAACACAACACTGTGCAAAAGTCTTGAACCACCCCGCCTTTCTTCATATTTAGTTTCCAAAGAGCCAGACTGTATATTTATTGCAGTCTTGAGGAACAGTTCTCCAGGCTTCCTGTAGGACTTTTCAAGGCTATAATTTTCAGTCCAATCTCTGAACCTGATCAAATGTTTTTGGATTTTAAGCCACACAATGACCTATGTCATTTAAGCATAACAAAGCCAACTAACTTAAATCCTGAACCAGTAAAGAAACAGGTGCAGGTAATTCCAGATGACCATGGCGGTGATCACTATGCGGGTGGTGCTGAATGCTGAGTGATTGGACCACCTTTATCTAGGCACCTTGTATCTTTAGGCACTTTGCAGCCTGTTGTAGTAAAACATTTATTTCAGTTGATTTTCCCAGTATGCTAAGGATAAGGCATAAACTAGTATTTTACAGAAATGAGATTTTCATGGTTCAAGGTTTGTTGTCATGAGCAGCTGTGTACACATACAAAGTGGGATGAGACAACGTTGCTCCATGGACCACGATGCAACATACAACATTCAACAAAGTGCAGGCAATAAATATACAGCAAATGTGGACTTTGCATAACCTTCTGTAAACCTTCATGAGATATAGTATTGCACTATAGGTCTGCTTACTTCACAGGCTGCAGTTAGCAGCATTGAACAGAGCTTCAGGGAAGACAGAACACTACAATAAGTAAACAGTAAATAGACAATGCAGCACTGTAACAGTAATATCAGTGGAAAACTTTTACTAGAAATTAAAATAATGCACTATACACTATATAAATGTTATTGCACATGAGCATATGTTGCACAGGAATCATTTTCTTATTCTTACTGCACAGTTAGCAGTACAGAAAAAACACAATTAGTATGTGTTTATAACAGTATAACAGTGACTGGTCGTTAGGGTGCCTGTACTGGCAGTAAACAGGGTTACAGTAGAGTGTGGGTGATAATTGAGGTGCTAATTTTGCACAGCACTGTGTGTATACATATTCACAGGTGTGGCATCACTGACACTGATATATTCCAAATGGATTGTTTTTGTTTGGTTTTTTTTCACACATGAAACTTGTCGACACTAAATTACACAGTTAAAACTTAAACAATATCGACAAAGTATAGCAATTTGTTTTTACAATGAAACAAGTTTATTTTTCACTAGTATGCCCCCTTTCAAGAAAGAATGATACTGGTTTAAACAAGTTGTATGTGCCCAAAATACTAGTGCATAATCTCTGCACATAAGGCCAAAAGCCTACTACACACAAAACAAATCTTGCAAAAACAAATCTTTCAAGCTACACAAACACTGGGGGCCGTGTGTTTGGCATGCATTGCTGTGCATTGTCATCTGTATTTGTGTTCTTGTGCTGAGTATGTTTCTGGTCAAGTACATAATGTGTTTGTCAGACGCAGTACAAACATAACCGGTGGCAGCGTACCATAGGATGACATGTTGTCAGCACCAGACTGAAACATTACACTCCTGCTGCCTGTAATGCTATTTTCTCACAATTAACAGTAATATGGTCGCTCACTGCGGCAAAGTTTTGGGTCCCTTACGCTCCAACCCCCCCAAAATACGACAGGATCTCTTGAATCCCTGTCAATCTTATAATATTCAAGAGCACCAGGTACATCTCTTCTTCCCGGTCAACAGAAAAAAACAACAATAACAAAAAAGAAACTGTGGGCGGCAATGTTCCGTTTCGTGTTGGGCAGCAAAATGGCACAGTGTGCAGATGCATCTGTGGCAGTTCTTCAGCAGACAGGTTTCTTAATCTGAAGTTACAGTTACATTCAGTCAATTTCACACTACTGTCTTCTGATTGTGCAAGTACTTATTATCACTTTGTATTCTACTGTTTGAACATTTTTGTAAAGTGCTTTGCATAACAGTGTGTGCCAAATGACAACGTTACTATAGAAGCAAATGTTATGTGCTGTCAGAATAATCTGTCATACTCAGATGTAAAAAAATTAGATATAGCTAACCAAAAAAGTCATTTTGTTTTGTGTATTTTTGCTATTATTATTATCCTATTGTTTCCACTGCATAAAACTGGAATGCAGCACTACTTAAAACATAATACTGTACATCACAAAGCAGTTAGAATAAATGAGTCAGGTTGTTGGAAACCCTACGCATTTATACAGGGTTAACAATTATTATAATATTCTCTCGCTTAGAATGAACAGCGAAAGTGAGGAGACTCTGCTTCTTTTATTTGTCCTACTAAATTTGCATTTTTCCCATGACTTACAGCCATCTCCATAGTTACAGACAACCTTTTTAAAGATGAGTAGAAAAGGGCATAAAAATGTCAGTGTGAGCTTTAACTGATGTATGTTTAGTCTAAGAAAAGAAAAAATACTGTTGGCAACAACTGAAATTAATATAAAAAATATATATAACTGAGGAATGATTCGTTTGTTTCACTGGGGCATAAATGTGGGGTGAAACAGGTGCAAAATTTTCACGGTCATCAATCTGTGGAAAATTAATGAACGCAGCAAATTAACTAGATGTGTTACATACATACCTAAATTACAGCAGAAGGAGTGCGCGCAGTGCTCTACATTTCGGCTGTAGTCTGGGAGAGAAAATGTGTGGGGGTGTGCGAAACAAATGATTCTGAAAAGTGGGGGAACAAGTCCACCCCTGCTATAATGGTAATGGCGCCAAGGTCAGATGAGAGAAATATAGAGCCTTTGGCATAAAAAAGAATGGTTATACAGAAATGAACCTAATCAACACCATTAAAAGGTTGAGGATATGTGAGGTTTTAGGAATATTTTTACTCCAGTCTCTGAGAACCTTGTCAGGAGATAATGAGAATGGTCTCAGAAATCTTTCTCTGTGTTCTTCAGTCTCATCAAGCCTTGTAGAAGAAGACAATGTGTTGGTAAATGGAAATTCTGCTACATTTAAGGCAGGGGAGCCAATAATTGTGACACATAGAGTATCTTAAAAACTAACTTTTTGAAAAGCAGTAACATCTGCTTTGTGGCTTTTATTTTCTAAGACTAAATTTTCCTAAATGAATAGTTGTTTTCATATATTTTCAGTGTGACTGAGACAGTTTACCCATTTTTGTCAAGGATGCCGATAATGACTGTATTCATTCAGTGGCAAAAAATAGTGACAATAACTTTTATTTCAGTGTGCTATTAACACATTAAACACAATTTACATCATGCCCTATTGCTCACATGCTGTGCAGCTAAAATTTCCCTATAATTTTGCTATTAGTGGAGGAGTCTGAGAGTAGTGGCATTCACTGACACTAAAATGACTCCACTTAATTTTACCCTGCTTAGTTAATTCAATAACAAAGTCAGCAGTCAACGGTGGAAAACTGACATAATACATCACATTTAAGTGAATAATGGAATGCTTAATTACAGTAAAAACTGAAATAAAACAACATTCCTCCAGGACCATGGTGTAACACAAGAACAGAAACAGAACACCACAAGACTACAGAAATCCAGACAGGACAAAATACACAGTGTACGAATAGCAAAAGGGAGCATGAAAGTAAAACACAAGAGGAACAAAACAACAAGACTGGACGACATTTAGTGCAGTTGACAAATGCAGTTGCAGTACAAGGTTGAAGGAATACGATTTTATGACAGATACCGTATTCTAGCAGGAGATGCCAATACAGATGTAGACGGCAATAAATAATAATTGTGCAAATAATGGCAGAATGGAGAGTGTGTAGTAAATAATTGATAAAGACATATTTACGGTGGCAGTTCAGTGTAAGTTGTTTGTTTCAGGCAGTTCAGTGTGTTTGTGTGTGTGTGTGCGGGGGGGAGGGGGGGTACAATTTTGATTTCACAATTCTGATTAAGGTGTCTGATGACCAAAGAGAATAAATTGTTTCTTATTCCCATGGCATCACACATTTTCTGGAATTACTACTCTTTACACAAAGAGATTAAGAGCACAGAATTTCCTATTTCCATATGTTAAATATAACAACAATGGACTTTATCCATCTGCCATTTATACCTCTGTAAATAACACATTGGATGCAGCCTCAGGCCTACATTTATATCATTACAGATGAAGGGCTTTAGTGTGGATGAATTCACTAATTAGAGCAGGGGTTCCTATGCCAATCCTAGGGACTCCGCTGACAAGGCCAATTAAAAGCTGAATCAGGTGCGTTAGATGAGACAGAGTGAAAAATGTGCATTGTGTGGGGTCACCAGAACTCAGTTACCCTTAATTAGACAGTATTTAGACACTTTTAATCAAATAGTGAATGTTACAAGGATGTTTCTGTCAGGCCGTAGCAGATTTATGACCTGATAGCTGGTATCCATTTAGTTCCTCTCACTGTTTACACCTGTGCAGAAATGTAACTGAAATATTTATTTTTTCCTTCACTGGTCTTAAGCAAATGCAGAACCCAAAAGTAACCTGTATCCTGCAACATGCTTGCTTAAGTCATCACACTCTGTTCTCAAACCACTGAGATGTTATCTCTAATATTGATATGGTTTATGACATCACTTAAAGGTCCTGTGAAGTTAGGGTTAGCTTTTTTTTAAAAGTTCAATATAGCACATAAATAAGTTACAAAATGTATCATTTGTTCCTAAGTTGGTCCAAATATGGAAACTGAGCTGTTAATTTTTAAATATTTTAAAAACAGGCTGTTTTAAATTTGCTGTTTCTGTGATGTCACAAATACTAATGCATTCACATGTAAACACAAGAAGTGTCTGGACCGCTTTTTGAATTAAAGGACAGACAATCAGAAAATAGATCATTTGTGCATATTAGACAATAATAACAGCTTGTTTAATTCTAAGGCATAAAGAAAGGAAATATGTTATTGGTACATAAAAGCAAGTCATATTGGGCTGTCCAGTACATACAGCGGGTCAGTAAAGATAATGGTGGGATAGCAGGGATGAAAAAAGCTGGGAAAGATGTCTTCTTTCTTTTACATGACTGTAAACAGCTGTAGAGAGAGAATGAGCCAGATGTGAACTGTGAACAAGACACAACTCATACAAAAAATACACTTATGTACACTTTAAAGGTGCCACTGAATCTAAGGCTGTTGCTGTATATCAGCAGATCTACAAAATTTAACATAACTTTCTTTTAATCACCAAAACATTGCAATTCCTGAATTTCCGATGGTCTGCATCATCGTCTCATCACTCAGAAGCGGCTCAGAATGGTGATTTGCATAATCACAGTGGTTTCCCATAATTGGCAAACAAGCTGGTTCTACATAAATTAATATGCATGATTTGGCACAGCAATTGGCAGACAGGCATTTTTACACTATCAGCCTCTATGGAGTGTAAACAACCAATTAACCAGATCGAGCAATCAAACACACGCCTGGGAGAGAGAGGGAGGGAGAAAGAAAGATAGTGAGGGGGAAGGGGGAGTGAGGAGGAAAGAGGAAGAGAGAGTGGAGGAGGGAGAATGCTGAGTCACTGAGGCAAGCATGTGTATGATTATTAGCTTTCTACTTCTCTATAAGTGATGAACCTCTCATACCTATACAGCTATACAGCCTGTGTTCCTGCTGTAATGAACATGAGTAATGACGAAACACAAAAGTGCAGAGTGTGTGCATTGTGGTAAATTGTTCCATGACATTTACTGTAACAATACATGCCTTTGCTCAGTACTCTGCAACACTAGTCACTTTCTGCCACATTGTGGGTGTTCTGTGTCTGCTGGGTTCCATCATTTTTGCCCAGCTCATTGCTGGGCGAAACAGTAAGAGTGCACTGAATCCTCTCCACCACATGACTCTTAATATTACTGCTGGTGACATAATAAAAGAGGGGAAGGAGGCAGTTAATTGGTGCTGTATCACTTAATTATGTGCAAAATTTCATGTGCAATAGTCTTACCATGTGCAATATCACTACTCATAAGTAATAAGTAAGTTATTACTTACTTATATGCCACTAATCTTCAGTAGGTGCAATAACACACTCCTAGCTGCCTAGCTGTTAACACTAAATTACTTATTGATAGTATTAATGTCCAATACTTGTATATACAGTATACAGTCATGTGAAATATTAAATATTCGGTCCTTTATTAAGACATGTTCATATATCGATGTCTAATCATGTTTTTATTCATCCCTGGGAAAGAAAGTGATTTGAATCTTTGAATCTGCCATTGCAGCACTATCTATTTCTTAGTTTTCATTCAGTCCTTGGTGGATTTACTGACACGTTATAGGTCACTGTCACTGTCAGGTCCAGTTCTGTTTCAGCTTTCATTTTCTTACAGAAGGTTTTACGTGTTCCTTCTGATACACAGTAGAATTCAAGCAGGATTCTATGATAGTGAGCTGGCTGGGTCCTGCTGCAGCGCAGCATCACTTTTACCTCCACGCTTCACAGTTGGTATGGAGTTCTTGTCCTGGAATGCTCTATTTTGGTTTACACCAAACATGTGCTCTGTTCTGATGCCCAAACAATTACATTTTAGACTCATTGTCTAAGTTTTCATTGGCAAACTTCAGTCTGGCCTTCATGTTTCCGCCTTACACAGCTCACTTGCAAGTAAATCTTTTGCAGTCTCTTTCTTTGATTTATTCCTCGCCAGAATTATATTTTACAGAAGATTTTGAAAAAAAATGTTTAGCTGTGTTACTTGAATCTCCCAGTATTGTTACAAAAACACGGTTTTCATAGGGTGCTGTAATTTTTCACTAGTGTAGCCTAGTGTATTTCATATTGAGCTTTTTTCTTTATTTAGATTTATTTAGACTTTATATTTTATATTGATTCTGATTTCCAATTCTGAAACATCATGTCTGTTCACAAAGAAGGCCGGTCCTTTAACAGAAAGTAGCAATTGACTTGTCAGAAAAGCAGAACAGCTGAAGAAATAAAGGTGCATTATTTGAACCAAACACTACTAACTACGTGATTTCAGATCTGTTTTAAACACTGATAGTTTGGGATTTATAGATCACTGTCTTGTATTAGTGGATATAACTGCCCGGCGGCAGTGCCAAAGAGCCTGCCAAATAGACAGACTTTCTTATAAGGAGCACAGCAAATGCCATATAGCATCCTAAAATCGGAGAGCATTATTTTTAATGAAGGTGTGTACACAACCGTTGGTGTGTTCAGGGTTTGCCATTCACATGAACAAATGCTAAACACAGCACTTAGCCAACATTATTAGTGTCATCATAACTTATTTCACTTTGTACCTTTCAGGTTAAAACATATCCTGTAAGGAAGCCTTCAATAAGGTCCTGTCAGTGGGCTATACATGCAGGTATCACACCGGCCTCACATGTGTATGTGGAGGAAATTACAGCTAGAACAGTAACAGTCTAACAGCTCCACACAACATATTAGTTTATTAGACCAGAGTTTCTTAATTCTGTTCTTGGCGACTCACAGCAGTGGACAATTTTAGCTATGCCTACCCCAGAACATTAGCTCCATAATCAGTTGGCAAGCTAGTTCAAAGTGTTGAATCAAGGAGTTTTTAAAACTCTGCAATGCTTTGGGTCATAAAGAGCAGGATTAAGCACCACAATACACTGTTTTTTGGAGAGATGGAACTGGGCCCCATGTGATGGTTGCAGAAAGAAGGCCAAGAGAGATATCTTGCATAAAGTCCCCATAAAACTGTCATTCTTGTTGCACGTCGACCATCTGTCCAGTACATGCAGATACCTTCTTTACAACATAATGTTGTTTACAACAGTTGTCCAGACTCTGGTCATCTCTAATCTGGACTACTGCAACTCTCTACTTGCACTGGAGGTAACGAGACGCTTCAGCTGATTCAGAAAGCAGCTGAGGTTAGACTTCAAAGTTCCTAAAGTCTCACATACTACACCTCTACTATGGAACCTTCACTGGCTCCTTGTGGCCACCCGCATTAAGTTCAAAACCGTAACACTTGCCTTCAAGGCCAAAACCGGACTTGCACCTCTTTACTTCTCAGCACTGATCAAGTCACTTCTCTTCTCATCCTCTCGGAGCTTCAAGCACCACTTATCTGTTAAATGTCATAAACACAAATGGTAGAGGACCTGCCACAGAGGGACATTTATTCTAGGCCCCTCTGGATGGCAATAGTTTAGTGAATGTGTTTGAGGAGAACCATCAAACTGTGCTGAACACTGGCCCTCCAGGACCAGAGTGTGATACTCCTGCTCTAGGTAGTTCATTGTGCTCAAATGCTTAAAATGTTTTTATCTTGGGGCCAAAGTGTAATGGTCTGTAAACCAAGGACCATAATTTCAAGACAACATACCAGTAAAGACTAGTAGGGCAATATGCCCTAGCTGGTGGGCCAATATGGGACCACAAATTAGGTACTCACTGAACCAGATGCAATTTTGTAAGGAGAACGTGCATTTGGGGAGAAAAAAAGTATAGTGTAAAGTGACCATTCTGCTATAAATTAACACACCACAGCACAAAATCCTCTCTCTGCATTTAACCCATTCACGAAGTGAAGCAGCATGTGGGTACAGTACCTTGCTCACAGTAACCTCAGTGATGCCACCAGCACTTTGTAACCAGTGTACAAACTAATCAGTTCTTGACTTTGAATGATACATTCATTCTATCGCATCACGCTGACAAAACTGCGCTGTGGCATTGAAGTGGCAGCAGTTCCTCTCCACCATGTTTTGTGGGCCAAGAGATTACTTCACATGCAAACTCCAGCATAGCAAATTGTGTAATGTCTGTGGGAACCCTAACAGAAATACCATTTCACATGATAATCATCTAAAACCCACATTAACAAGTAAACGAATGTGGGAGCATGCACCGTTCCTTAATGCGTTCAAAAGAATATATTTTTCAAACAAATGTGTGAATGACTTGTAAGCCGCCAGCTCACATGGCTTGAAAGGTCTTCTCAGTTCCTCCCGCAACTACAACCAGCTACTGGAGGGCACAGTTGACCTCGAACAATCCCAAGGTTGAAAAATCCCATCGCTAGCCCTTACTCTAAGCACTGATTTCAAAGGGCATTGAACTGCTATAAAGGAAAATAAATTCAGTTTGCCCCCACCCCCCACATTTAGGTCAAATTTTCATACACTTTAAGCAGCCTCGATATATCTTACACTCCGGTGAAAGAGGTAAAACAGACTCTACACTGCCATCTGGTGGACCACACAGTTTAGACATCTACCTTACTTGACAATAGTGAGAAGCTTACGAAAAGATCGGAGTTACTTTATTTTATAGCACGATAACTCTCCAGGCTACACAGAAACCACTTATGCTTCTATTTTAAAGAGCACTAAATGAAAAGGAAGCCACATTTCCATTGTAATATATATATTTCAATTTACATATATATACCAAAAACCAGCTAACCAGATTTTGGACATTAAAGAAGAGACGGTTACCTAACAAGATTTTATTATTTGTTAATAAGGTTAATAAGTCAACAGTGTACAATCCAACTCACATATTACCATGGTGTCAACAACACAAACATTTAGGTACGTGTGTGTATGTGTGTTTGTATGTGTGTGTGTGTGGGGGGTGGTCTTGTGTGGTGTAGTGTGTTTTTACATATTTTAATATTTAAGTGTTGGAAGCATGGGAAAGAACTTTCATTTAGTTTAAGATTGTGTGTGTATAATGTTACAGGGGACTGAAGAGTTGAACCACTGATGCATACTACGCTTACAGGTAATATATTGAAGGCTGGTGTGTATGCTTTGGGAATCGAGCCCTGGCATGAAGCTTGCACATGAAAGTATCAATTCTGTACAACACTGCAGCAGTCAAAACATTTTAACTTGCACATACACACTACATGCCAGGATGCAGGTCAACATGTGGCTCATACAGGTTATCAGTCCAGTCCTCTCTCTCAGCGTCTCTCAATACTCTCCTTCACAGCGTCAGGTAGATCATGGTCCCACTGCTCAGCTCCTTCACCTGTGAACATAGTCAATAAGAATCAACAAATTAATTAGCATGGTCAGCTCACACAACAAACATGTTTAGGGATGAATTCTAACAATTATATATTGAGAGAAATGAGATACAGGCTGGACTGTAAAGATTACCCCTGTATAGACTGTACTGTAATTCATGCACAAGTGTTTTCTTTGGTATGCGCGGTCATTTATTGCTATAAGCAGGTAAATACAGTAATTCAATTTATTGTTAATAAAAACAGTGCTTTAAGAAGGACACTGGAGATGCTCCACTGGGGAAACTGTTCTGTTCCAGGAATGCCAATGTATAGTTATATTTTTAAAAGTAGTAAATTCAATTTTCCTTAATAATTTAGCACTACAATGCATGAAAACAAATTGCCACAAAAAAAAGCAAAACAATGCAGAGGGGGATTCCGCAAACAATTATAGTTAGTCTCTAAGAAAAATCTACGAATGACTACAGCAAATTCGAAACAGTTTGTGAACTGAACCATATATATAGCTCCAGAAAGACCAGTGCAAAAATTTCCAAATACCAATATACAATATTTTTCTTTAAAGCAAAGCATTTAAAGCACATGACAAAAAAAGAGAAATGATGCAGTGTTTACAGAAGAAAGCAAATCTCTTGTTCACTCAAACAAAATGGCATTAATTACCTTTGACATACCTCTAGTACTGTTTTGCTATCCAACTGGTCACAGCAGTGTTTTTTATACTTTTCCCTCATTAAATAAGATTTGATTCAGGTGATCACTCATCAGTACCTCATGAAGCAGAATGAGGGGTTTGTGTAGGAATTTAACAGGCATTGGCCTGGAAACCATATTCATGGAGATGCTGATTTAAAAATAAATTGTGGTGGTCCCTTATCTTTTCAAGGGCTGTATGTATATGTTATATATTATACACTCACACACAAATGTTAGAGATAAAATTTCCTCACCAGTCATAGCGAGGACGAGGAGGATGTCGGGGCGACTCGTGACGTGGTGCAGGGGAGGAAGAATTTGGGGGTGCAGTCAAGGCCAACTGCCCCGCTCCCATCCTGCGGTCCCGTCCATAATCCAGTCCACGGACATTAGGAGGTGCGTACCGTCCCACTTCCCTCCTCCACTCCTCATCAAATGCTGCTGCATCAGCTGAAAGAGAGAGAATGCAAGCTCTATGAATACTCTGCCAGGTTTTCACAGAAATGACAACCGAGCTGCAGAGCAGGATGTGGCTAGCTGCTTATCAGTACCGCAGCAGTGACAATTCACTGCCAGCACTGTACCGCTGTGGGGAAGATTAAAGGTTAAATGGTACACTTACTTTCCTCCAGGTTGATGAAGTCTTGTCTGTCCTCTCGGTCGCCAGTGCGACGGTTTCTGGAGCGTTCAACCACATGTGCTCTCTCTCCAATATGGTGGCCAATAGACATCCGCTCAACACCACTCTCACTGTCACGGAGAGACTGGCGAGTCTCTCTGATCTAAACACATATGTACCAGAGTCAAAAAACTAAAATTTCACATGGCAACCACTTAAACAATGTAAGAAGTTATTTTTGTGACAGTGCCTTCATGAACTTCCTTCTTTTGTTTGTGTCTACACACGTATGCATGATGGTTCAACCTTCCTAGGCCATTTTATGTATGGATATGTGCTTTCTGGACTAGTATTTAAGGGAAAATCTGCCTGTCAGTATATGATTTTGATGCTTCCCTGCAAAAGCAGCGTGTATTATGAAATGCATGTGCATCTATATTGATCCTCACCCCTCCAGGAGCGGTGCGAACTTCACTGGTCTGCTGGTAGACCTTGGGTGCTCCAGAGTCGGTGGAAGAGTAGGAGATGACTGTGGAGGAGGAGTAGGTCTGACAGCTCGGAGTACCAGACATTCTCTCCTGTAAGAGCCAAGAGCATCGCAGTCAATTAAAGAAATATGCATTCACATTCAATACACACAACAGTTATGGACAAGAGTGAAGACTGGATCAACCAGTCCTGCCAGAAGCAGAAGCAAACCCAGAAGAGACCTTTTTTATCCACCATTTTAAAACCTCTTTGTTGCTCCATTTTGCTAGTGTCCTTTTAGAGCCTCTAGTAAGCTGCCGATGCACAATTTGTTAATCAACCGAATCAACCACGAACTGATCCAACATCCAGTGTCTACTTATTGGTAGTGATGGGAAACTTGATACTCATACCGACACTGCGTTTCATTTTCAAACAGATGTTTTGATGTTTTAAGATGTGGCTCAACTTTCCAGTGACCATTAAAAAAATGTGACTTCAGTGTGTATCAGCGAACTACTGAAACTTCAATTTGTGAGTGACAGAAAGTCAATCAACTGATCTCAAATGGGCTCCCCACAAATTCTGAAGTTGTTTAAACTTATTTGTGAGGAGAGAACACAGAATATTAGCCAACACAAGTTGCCTACGAAAACATTTAAAGTACAAAACTAAACCCAAGCATAACAGAGAATTTCTAAATAACTAACCATAACACTTACTGAAATTTCTTGATATTTCTTCCTTATTATTATACAGTTGAAAGACATTTTCCTTTGTTTTGAATTAAAAACCAGTGTAGTCAGAATATGGAAAAACATGTCACAGATAGATGTTATTAAAAAAAAGGTTGTAAAATTGTGAATTTTGAAACCTTGGATATATTAACATAACAGCTTCAAATGCTATGATGTTTTGTGAAGTTTCATTTTGTATATCATTATGGACCCAATCCAGGTCAACCATAAGCTAATCTTTTGGGAACATCACAATGCCAATATGGCATTAAAAACCCAATGAATGAACACACACATCAAATACATTGTGTGTGCAATATTTCTTTGAGTGCAATTTTTGTGAGGCAACATGTGCAATCTTTAGTGTTATATACTATAACTAATGTTATAGTAACTGGGTAAAATGTGCAATTCATAGATGTGCAAGTTATAATGTGCAAGTATTGTGCATTATTACAGTTAGTGTCAATGCCTGTCACTCACACACACACAC